>JAFFST010002878.1:14929-30725 GCA_022414735.1 Noturus placidus | reverse complement strand
ACTACATCATTGTCATAAAGTGACTTATCCATAAATATTACTCTACACCAATCAAAAGCATATTACAGTTCAATCAAAATGATTCGACCCCCGTTGCAAATCAGGTGTATTGTTAAAATGTACAGACTTCCAGCTGTTTGCAATGAACAAATCAAACATAAGCGATTGAAATAGTTCAACACAACGGGTGCTTCAAGTGGTTTCCCCAATTTCAACTGAAAATGCAACTGATAATGACTTCTCCTGTTCCAAATTATTCAACCCTTTCATCACAGGCATCTTTAGTACTTAGTAGAGCACCCTTGTGCTGTTATGACCTGCTGCAAACGAGATGCATAGCCAGACACCAGCCACTGGCAGGGTTCCTGAGGAATCTTCTCCCATTCCTCATGAGCAATGGCCTCCAGTTCAGTAATATTCTTGGGTTTGCCGCCTTCAAATCCCACCAGAGATTTTCTATGGGGTTCAAGTCAGGTGACTGTGATGGCCCTGTAGAATCTTCCACGACTTCTTCTGCAACCAAACTTTGGTGGAATTTGTGGTATGCTTGGGATCATTGTCCTGTTGGAAGGTCCAACGTCACCCAAGCTTCAATTCCTCACAGACGGCATGATGTTTTCTCCTAGGATTTCCTGACACTTCAATGAATCCATCTCGCCTTCTACACTCTGCAGGTTTCCAGTGCCAGAGGATGCAAAGCAGACCCAGAGCATCACAGAGCCATCACCATGCTTCACTGTGGGCAGAGTGTTTTTTCTTCATTCTTCTTCCTCCAGACATACTGCTGATCCATCGTGCCAGATTTGTTTCATTGCTCCACAGAACAGAAACTCAGGTGGCTTATTTGTATGATTTTGAGCTGACCTTTCTTGTGCTTTTGGGTCAGTAGTGGTCTACGTCTTGGAGTTCTGGTATGGAAACCTTTTGCGTTTAGTACGCACCTTACTCTGCTCACTGAAACCTCAGTGCCTGTTGCCACGAAGTCTTGCTACAGGTCTTTTGCAGTCACTCAAGGGTTTTTCACAACCTGCCTTCTCAGAAATCTGCTTTCTGCCCTGTCCAGGTAGTGTACACTTAACAAACCCCAAGCCAGTTCAGGTATTTCATACATTTTCTACGCCTAGCCGGTTCAGGTATTTCATGTGTTCCAGCTCAAGCACACCTGGTGTAACTAATGAAGCCCTTAAGGTGTGCATGAGACAAGACCTGTTTTGCATATTTGTGCTGCTGTGAGGGATTGTATTCACGGGGCTGAACAATTTTGAAACTGGAGAAATCATTATAAATTGCATTTTCAGTTGAACCACTTGAAGCATTCGTGTGTTGAACTATTTCAGTTGCTTTTGTTTGATTTGTTCATTGCAAACAGCTGAAAGACTGTAAATTTTGAGAATAAACCTGATTTACAATGGGGTTGAATAATTTTAATTGCAACTGTATATATCATATAATTCAGTATCCACTTTATCTGTGTTAGAGTCACAGTGGATCCGGTGTCTATTCCAGTACACAGGGTGTGAGGTGAAAACACACCCTTTATGGGATGCTAGTCTGTGACAGGGCACCAGACGACACCATGAAACATTCATACACACCTAAGGGTGGTTTATCTTTGCCCATCCACATATTGGCATGATTCAGTCTGTGTGGTGTTTCTGTACATGTTCTCCCCATCTCTGAGTGTCTCACTGCGACTCAAACAAAGAAAAAGCGATTAGAGTTATTGGGTCAAGTAGCATTCATTGTATGCTACATGATTTGCTTTTAATTGGCAAGGATGTAAAATTTATACCTCAGTCAGCTTCCTGATAATAGTTCATAGAACACAAGCTATATTATTGAACCAAATGGTTGTATATGGTGAATATAAAACATATTATTGACAAAGCTTTGAGCCAGCATTATAGCAGTGTCATGACAGAATAAAATGTGCAGTTCATGGAACTTTAATTCAGCCAAATAAGAAGTAATAGGTGCAAAGAGTCACTAGAAATGTTTAAGTTGGAGAGGCTTGACATTTCTTACAGTGCAGTTGCTCCTGACAAAACAATGAAAAAGTTCATTGAAGTGATGCCTAGAAGAACCATTTTTGGTTATTAAGAAACCTTTTGATTGATGGCTCTTTAACTCTTTTGTTTGTGCCACAGGTTACTGAAAACCACACTAGAGATATTATCCTAATGTAAAAAGGATCTTTGCATTCAAAATAATTTCTTGGTTTGTTCTATCAACAACAAAAAATGGTTAAAGTATCTTGGATCAAAAGTGTGTAATTCGTGTGATGAAAAAGAGTACAATCACACTTGGTGTTCAATAATGTTCTCTACATATGACTGTATATGTCATGTTCCATAATATCTTTTCTCCTCCAGATTTTATATAAATCATAAAACTCACTGTCCTTAGTAACTTCAGTCACACACTTTTGTTTAGCCTTATCATACTCTAGCAGTATTTAGGAGATCCATATATGGAAGATCCCAGCATATGAGAATGTGCACATGATCAAGACTTTTTGTCAGCAGAGTAACAAACAATTGAACTCAGGCATAGAGCAGTAGCCTTAGATTGTAGCTAGTGCTTTGATATTGAGCTTTGCTAAACCTGGCTTTGGGTCTAAATGGAAATAATGTATTACACTTTCAAGATTTTAATCCCATTTTCTCTCTGTTTTCCCCTCTCCTGTTATCTTCATTGTCTTTTTGCAAGCTATAATGTTTCATGTTTGTGTTTGCTCTACATGCTGTCCCTTACATGACTAACATGACCTCTTCTCTTCTCTTCCCAACTTGACCTCCCTTCGCTTTCCTTTAGCTCTGCATATGATGTGCAGCTTCGTCAGAAGGTAGCCATTAAGAAGCTCTCTCGGCCATTTCAGTCTCTCATTCACAGTCGGCGCACCTACAGAGAACTGCGATTGCTCAAGCACATGAAACACGAGAATGTGAGTTAGCCACACACAACACGCATAGAGTAAATTTCTCAGATGCGGATAGCTGTATTTACTTGGTTAGAGATACTTTAGTAGAGGTTTTCTAGGATTTGTGCGTCATGCATATTTTACTTTTGCTTAAGTATATTTGTCTGTATAGAAATGCACAAGTCTGTAAATCATGCCAATTTCTTAAACTGACTGCCTAAATGCCAGTGACTTGTTCATGTTCACATATGTATTGTAGAGCAACGTGTGAGAGATGACTACATAGTGGTGTTAAACAGGAAGCAGAATTTGAATAATCAGATTCCATACCACTCAGCTCCACTGATAAAATGACATAAGATCCAGCGGGTGTAACTCAGTATGTCTAGTGTAGCTAGAGTAGTCCAGTGTAGCACTATGTTCATCCTCCTGTAATCACTCTAGCATCAAGTGCAGTTTATATATAAATATTTAGATAAGTATTTATGAAGAGGTCATGCAGAGGCAGCTGTAGATATAGTGGGTATAAAAAGTCCACACACCCCTGTTAAAATCACAGGTTTTTGTGATGTTAAAAATTAAACCGAGGTAAATCTGTTCTGATCCTTTTCTGCCTGTAATATGATATAGCAACCAACAAAATACAAGTGAAATACAAATAGAAACATTTGGGGCGGGGGTTCAAACTTACAATAACCTGGGGGCGGGGTGGGGGGTTCAAACTTACAATAACCTGGGGATGGGGCTGGGGCGTTCAAACTTACAATAACCTGGGGATGAGGTGGGGGGTTCAAACTTACAATAACCCTGGGATGGGGTGCGGGGTTCAAACTTACAATAACATGGGTGCAAAAGTACCAAATAATTTTCCAAAATATTAGATGTACCATGGAACAGCTTGAAGGCCAGCATCAACAAGTGGAGAAAATGGGGCACCGCAGTGATGTTACCAAGAACAGGATGTCCCTCAAAAATTGAAGAAAGGACAAGAAGAAACCTATCAGGGAGGCTGCCAAGAGACCTACAGCAATATTAAAGGAGTTACAGGAATATTTAGAAAGTACTGGTCACTCCCTGCATGTGACAACAATCTCTTGTATTCTTCACATGTGTAGGCTATTTCTCACAAAAATAAACTATTAAAGCCACCTAAACTGTATGGCAAAATGTGTTCTGGTCAGATGATAAGACAGCTTATCACCTTAAGAACTCTATACCCATGGTGAAGCACGATGCTGGCAGCATCATGAGGTAAGGGATGCTTCTCTTCCACTGGGACTGGGGCTCTACTAAAGCTAGAGGGTATCAAGGATATCTCCAAATACGAATTTATATGGCACAAAATCTGCAGGCCTCTGTTAGACAGCTGAATATAAAGAATGAAAAATGTCACCTTCCCACACAATAATGACCCAAAGTGCAAATCCATGCCAACAAAGGAGTGGCTACAGAAGAGGAAGATCATTGTTTTTTTTTTTTTTTTTTTATGTCCACTGTATTTATGATTGTGTTTTATCCCAATAGCAGCAGAGCAAAAGTAATGAGAATTGTTGTCCTCCATTCTCACATAACGTTCCATCAGAAAGGCATTTTCAGAATATTATCCTAAACAGCAAAAAATGTAATTCACATACATAAGATAACATACGAGCTTTTTTTTTATTATTGTTGCTTGTTAACATGGCAGACAGACAATAATGTAAAAGGAAAGAAATGCAAATGAGAATAATGTTTAGAGAGAGAGAGAGAGAGAGACAGAGAGACAGAGAGAGAAAGACAGACAGAGAGACAGACAGAGAGAGAGACAGACAGAGAGAGAGAGAGAGAGATGTAGATCACATTAATATATGTGGACAAACAGGACTCACATGTGCTGGATTAGTTATTATCTCTCTAGCTTGTCCCCAAAACATTCCCCTCTTGCTGCATACTGCCATTAAACTATGCCCCCACCTACTGCATACTCCCACAGCCTGACACAGGCCGGCTGTTTGGCAAGTGTCTCACTCCCCCACCCTGTCAATAGAGAAATTCAGCACTACCATCTGCGCCCCTAGCTTGTGGACCGCTGTAAACTTAATAGGATGTAATGTCAGATAACAAAGAGTGACCCACGCACTGGCATCCTTCATGTGATGGAGCCATTACAGTGGAGGAATGTCTGAACAGAAAGCTGCCCCAATAAGTAGTGTCAGAGAGTGAGAATTGCCCATTTAGATAAGTAAGATCTTTTTATTAAGTGCTTCTGATGTGAATAATTGGTTACAAACCTGCGATAAGATCCTGCCCGCTTTTGGAACCTGGGTTGCAGGTAGTCTGCAATTGCAGCTGTTTTATTCATTTAGGATGCACTTGCCCATGACCCAAGTGGAAGCCCATAAGTCTGTGGATTTTTGTAAAATTTTGAAACATCATTCACTTTGGAGAAGTCCACACAGAAAGGACCTGTCAGTCTTGGGTACAATGGGGCTGTTCCAGTCATTGTTTGATTCCCTTAATACTCTCATCTCTAGAATCCTGAACTACTGACCGTTGGTATCACAAATCCCAGAGATATTGAACATCATCTTTACTGAGTGTTGGACCGTTCTCCAAGCTTTCATTAATTACACACAACACGCATATAATGACTCAAAAGGAGAAAACTCAGTGTAGGCCTAGAGAACCTGCAGGACTGCAAATTATAGGACTTCTAACCATTTATCCCCAAATGTCTATTATTGTGTATGAACTTAAACATCATATTTTTAAATATCTTTTTAAACTGCTCTGGAATTATATTAGCATTTTTCTTGAAGTAAGTGCTGTGCCTTGATCCGTGAGGATCCCTAGCTGCAACAGCAACCTACAATAGTTCCACACAGTGTAAATAGTCCCATGTCATCCAATGAGCGACTACAGCAAACAACGCATGATTGTATGTTGACTACAGAAAACATTGCATGATTTAATAATGTAAAATATGACCCCGGTTGGGTGGATAAATGTAAACGTCAAACTGAAAGACATCCTGTAACACTACACACCCTTTAATTACACACCCAACTGAAACTAAACACTCTGTATCAATCATTTGTGTGTATGCATTTTCTTTAGGTTATTGGGTTGCTAGATGTTTTCTCTCCTGCAGCATCACTAGAAGAATTCAATGAGGTGTAAGTATCTATCTGGTCCTCTAGCTACAATATGGTTTAGACTACAGTATAGTAAGTTTATTCTGGCTATTTGCAGCAAGTGACTTTGCCTGTGGGATGATAAATGTATGTGATAAAGACTATTTGGGGCAGTGGTGGCTTAATGGTTAAGGCTCTGGGTTACTGATTGGAAGGTCGGAGGTTCAAGCCCCAGCACTGCTAAGCTGTAAGGCCCTTGAGCAAGGCCCTTAACCCTCTCTGCCCCTGGGGCACTGTATCATGACCGATCATGTGCTCTGACCCCAGCTTCCTGACAGGCTGGGGTATGCAAAAAAAAAAAACAATTTCACTGTGCTCTACTGTATATGTGACAAATAAAGGCTCGTTATCATTATTTATATTATAAGTGCTACAAATGATGCACGAGGAAATATGGTATGAATTAACCTTTATAAATAATACACTGTTACTTATCATCAGATATAACACTTTGTTAACAATCATCCTGTTACTATACTGTGTAATCTGTCTCCTCTCTATCTTTTCAGCTACCTTGTCACTAATCTGATGGGAGCAGACCTCAACAACATAGTCAAGTTTCAACGCCTTTCAGATGAGCATGTGCAGTTCCTTATTTATCAGTTACTTCGTGGCCTTAAGGTATTTCAGGGACTGGATTTGGTAGCTCTAAAATGTACTTCTTGTGTCTCTCTCCATTTTGTCGTTTGACCCTTCCTTCTTCAATATCTATAATTCGTTTTCTCTCTTCCTTTCTCCCAAAACAGTACATCCATTCAGCTGGACTAATACATAGAGTGAGTTTTTCACTTTTTTTTCCCTTATTTTACAGTATCTCACAGAAGTAAGTACTCCCCTCACATGTGTGTAAATATGTGATGATATGTTTTCATGTACAACACTGAAGAAATGACACTGTGCTACAATGTAAAGTAGTGAGTGTACAGCTTGTGTAACAAAATAACTCAACACACAGACATTAATGTCTAAACCGCTGGCAACAAAAGTGAGTACACCCCTAAGTGAAAATGTCCAAATTGGGCCCAAAGTGTCAATATTTTGTGTGGTCACCATTATTTTCCAGCACTGCCTTAACCCTCTTGGGCATGGAGTTCTTCCACTCCTCCATGATGACATCACAGAGCTGGTGGATGTTAGAGACCTTGTGCTCCTCCACCTTACGTTTGAGGATGCCCCACAGATGCTCAATAGGGTTTAGGTCTGGAGACATGCTTGGCCAGTCCATCACCTTCACCCTCAGCTTCTTTAGACATGAATGTGTGTGTGTTGAGTTATTTTGAGGGGACAGTAAATTTACACTGTTACACAAGCTGTACACTCACTACTTTACATTGTAGCACAGTGTCATTTCTTCAGTGTTGTACATGAAAAGATATCATGAAATATTTACAACCATGTGAGGGGTGTACACACTTTTGTGAGATACTGTGTGTTCTGTTAAAAAACTACTGTATGTACATGCAGATGTCTGTAGGAGCGGATTTGCTAATTTAATTACCATGTACCTGGGTAATGCAGTAATGCATTGGGCATTGTGATTGGGCAATAATTTTTCATTTATTTTAAATGCTTCTTAAACCATTAGAACATGTGGAAAAGTAACAGTGCAATTATAGCAATACATATATTACTATTAGTGTCAAATTAGTGTGGATAGATAGTGAATATTAGTGCCAAAAAGGTTTATAAACACATGTATTAATTCTTGTACAAAAACAGTCTGGACTGTTGAAGTGATTGCAAGAATTAACGAATTCATAATGGCATTTGAGCTTCTGCTAATAGTATGTGGAAGTAAGTGGATACTCTATATGATCAATGAAGTGGTTTGTGTAGACTATATAAAAGGAGAATTGTATTGTATAAGTCTGTTGTTTAAGTTGAATGTCATGTACATAATTATATATAGTGTTGTTGTTTTTTTAATAAAATATGTGTTTTATAGGATCTAAAGCCAAGCAATGTAGCTGTGAATGAAGACTGTGAACTCAGGGTGAGAACTGTAATGCACATAACCAGTTTCTAACCAAGTGAAAATATTATATAACAAAGATTAAATATAACAGTATAAAACATTTGAGTATAAAGTGGTATGAATTTGAATTTGATTGTATCGCCAGATCCTGGATTTTGGATTGGCCAGGCAGACAGATGATGAGATGACTGGGTATGTGGCAACACGCTGGTACAGAGCACCTGAAATTATGCTCAACTGGATGCATTATAATCAGACAGGTGAGAAAGCCTTATCAAAGCAATCAGTACCACTCGATAGTTGGATTTTACCTACTTGCATGCTGTTATTAAAGATTATTCATAATTGTTCATATCAACTTAAGTACTAAGAAATATTTAAGTTTTAAAATCAATTGCACAAATCGTCTGGGTTACACGTGTAACACTGTTCCCTGAGAAGGGAGCAAGATGTTGCGTTTAGCATAACACTATAGGAGCGCCTTTCGCGCGCGACTGGCATCTGAAGCTTGTGTAAAATCATGCCTATTTATAGACCTGCCATGATCAGGTGACATGGCAATTAAGCACGTTGCGTGATTATAAATATGGCACCTGTGAACCACGCCATCAGCCTCTATTATCTGAAGCAAAGACGCAATTCACAGGCCTGCCCTGGTATGACAAAGCTATGAAACGTCTCGTTCCCTTCTCATGGAACAGGTTTACATGCGTAACCCATATGTTCCCTTTCAAAGGGAACTTTGATGTTGCGTTTAACATAACACTATGGGAACGAGAATACCTACTCCGTCATACCGAGGGTATGGCCTGTTCAAAAAGACCCAAGCCCGAGGGTCACTGTTAGACTCTCGAGCCCGGGGTGGAATGAATATCCAGGCTGTAATAAGGAATTAATATGGGTGGCATAGACCGCCCTGCAGCAACACACACATCCTGTAAGAATACCACTTTGGACGAAGCCTTCGCGGAGGCGACCACCCTAGACGAATGAGCCCTCATGCCCAGAGCCATAACAAGACCGCATGCCTCATAAGCAATAGAGATTGCTCCCACTATCTAATTAGAGGTGCGCTGCTTTGACACAGCATCACCTCTACTATTGCCACCAAAGCAGACCAGCTGCTGCTCCGACTTACGCCACTGGCTGGAGCGGAGGACGTATGTACAGAGAGCCCTTACTGGACACAGCAGGTGTATTATCTCTTCTTTGGGGAATGGAGGAGGGCTTAAAACCTGCAACACCACAGGGTGGGTAGCCGATGTAGGTACCTTAGGAATATAATCTGGCCTAGGATACAGGAAGACCTTGGCTAATTCAGAGGCAAAGTCAAGGCAGGAAGGGGAAACAGAGAGAGATTGTAGATCTCTTACTTGCTTGAGAGATGCCAGGGCCAGCAGAAGAGCTACCTTTAGAGTCAGAAGCTTCTCAGAGGCTTACTCTAAGGGTTCAAATGGGGTCCCTGACAGACCTTCCAGGACCACAGAAAGGTCCCTGGAAGGTATGCGTGGCCTGCCTGACAACATGCATAAACCTCGAAGTTAGAGGATGTTGCCCTACATAGGCTCCAGCAACAGGGACGTTGCTGGCCAAAATGGCATTCACATAAACCCTGATTATAGAAGGAGCCCACCCTGCTGAGAAACGTTCTTGTAAGAACTCCGTGACTGTAGCTATTGCACAGTTCACTGGGTCTACAGTGGATCACTGCTGATGGGAATCTCCAAAGGAGTGCCATCTAGCAGGGATATTATCTCTGAGAACCATATTCAAGTTGGCCAATAATGTGCTACTAGCAGCAGACATAGACTGTCTTGGCAAACTCTCGCTAGAACTTGTGGGAGCAGAGTGTTCGGAAAAGAGTACAGATGTGACCTCGGCCACATATGCACCATGGCGTCCAGCCCTAATTGTGCGGGTGGAGTGAGGGTGAACCACAGCGGGCCGCGTGTTGTCTCCCCAGAGGCGAACACATGCAGTCCCGCTTGGCCAAACCTCGCCATATGGACTCCACCACTTGTGGATGGAGCCACCAGTTCCTGGGAAGAATTAGTTGTGCCTGCCTGAACAGGGGTCGCGGACATAATCCTCCCTGGTGGTCAATATATGAGACCACCACTGTGTTGCCTGTAAACACATGGTGACCTCTCAATTGAGGAAGAAGGAATTTCAGTGCTAGAAATATGGCCCACATTTCTAGGAAATTTATTTGCCACTCCAGATGAGGGCCCCTCCAGAGGCTGTGAGCTGGACAACTGTCTAAGAACGTGCTCCAGCCCGTGAGGGAGTTGTCTGTCATTGCAGTCTTGCACTAAGGAGACAGCTCTAGAGTGTGTCCCAAGGCTAGAAACCAGGGACACTCAATTCTCAGAGCATGTAGGCATCGCCGCGTGACACTGATTACTCTCAGAGGTTTCGTCCTTGGATGAAACCCCCAACTTCTCATCCACCACTAAATGGTCTCCTGTGCAATAGGCCCATAATCTCCAATAGTCTCCCAGGATCCAGCTTTATCTTGCTCAGTGTTGATAGGATTGACCCTACACCCTCATTGTAGTAGAATCCTTATAACCCCTAGAAAAGTTGTCCACTGCACTGGGGAAAGCATACTTGTCTGAGATTCAACCTGAGCTCCAAGCTCTTCATGTGGGCGAGAACAACATCTCGATGTTGAACCGCCATTTCCCTGGATCGTGCTAGAATTAACCAGTTGTCCAGGTAGTTTAGTACATGGATGCCCTGGAGTCACAATGGAGCCAGAGTGACATCCATACACTTTGTGAAGGTGCGAGGGGATAAAGTTAGCGATATTTTTATGTGGAAATATGCACCTTCTATCATCAAAAACCAGTCCTCAAACTGAATCTCTGGAACAATAAGTTTGGGTGTCAGAATCTTGAACCTGTATGTCCGAAGAATACAGTTCAGATGACGCAGATCTAAAATTGGCTGCATACTCCTCTATTTTTTGTGGACCAGGAAATAACTGCTGTGAAAACCTCTCTCCCTCAGGGAACGAGATACATGTTCTATGGCCCCTTTGTCCAAGAGGGATCTTACTTCCTGCGCTAATATCGGGCTCTGATCTGTGCTGACTACTGTGGTGAGAACCCTTTTCTACGGTAGACAGAACCCATGGAGACAAATTTGGCAGTAGTTTCCATACTTCCAGACGGTCTTTTAGTAATGTTAACTATTCCACATTCTATTGGAGGGAAAGCATCAGATTTTTTTGCCCTGTGACAGCTCGCTGACCAGAACACACTGAAAACTTGGAGCTGCCTTGGATAGGGGAGGCCCTACAGTAGCACTGGGGGCTAACTGCCCTAACAAGCTCATGTCTCCTGATACGTCCCTCCACGGCCCCTCAGGACCCCTCTTCTTTGCTTGCTTGGCCTTTATGACCATCCTTAGATCAGGCCGAGTAGCTTTTCGCAACTGTAGCCGCTCGGTTCCCCTGGCTGTCTGCGGGGGTTGCAGGGCTGTCATATTCGCCTTCTGTCATTCCCTCGTTCTGGTGCTGTTGAACTCGAGACAACCGGGAAGGAACTGGCTGAATGCTGCCATATGTCAAGCTCACTCAACAGGTGAGCAGTGACTTGCAAGCAAGACTACTACTGCATAGGCCTTGCCCACCAATGCCACGGTGGCCTTACATGGTGGCTTGGCTGGCAAAGCTGGCCCCTCTAAATTATTTGCCTTTGATGGAGAGAGGTAGCTTGCAAGCACCTCCTCCACCTTCAGCATAGTTAAATAGCCATGCCATTCATTCCCCACAATGGCCGAATAATCCAACATGGTGGGGTTATAAATACGGCTTATGCATGGTTTTCCCCCAGAAGCCTGATTTTTTGTCATGCACTTCTGGAAGAAAAGGGAGTTTTCTGCAGGGTGAAGGATTTACTTTCACTTGTGAGAAAAAGCTCATCCAGCCTTAGTAATCACTTCAAGCAGGTCTTTATATGCTGCTCTCAGTACACCTTTCTGGCTCCTCGGATTCAGAGAGGAATTATTACTATTATTTTTTTTGTGTGTGTGCGTGTGTTTATTCCCCTTTTGACTTTCCATAGAGCTGAACCCGGAAGACAGAGCAAGAGATGGTGCAGTGCTCAATCTCCGGCTCCTCTTCCGGATCCATAAGAGATCCCCCGAACCTGAGACGGCTAGCTGCCTCGGCAGTGGCCGGCCCAAATCTGTGAGGCTCTGAAACCAACACGCTTCTGCTTCCGAGAAGAGAACGAGTCACGAGCCAAATTGCTTAATGTAGGATAGAACATTCTAATATAGGGATAGAAAAGATAGAGAGGAAATGAAGCGTCTTTTTGTTTTTTTACACAAACAACTGACATGCAGTCTTTCGCTGAAGATAATAAGGCCGATGGCGCGGTTCACAGGTGCCATATTTATATCATGCGACGTACTTAAATGCCAGGTCACCTGATCATGGCAGGCCTATAAATAGACATGATTTTACACAAGCTTCAGATGCCGGTCGCACGCGAGAGGCGCTCCCCATAGTGTTATGCTAAACGCAACGTCGAAGTTTGAAGGGAACTTACATTTAGGTTTACTAAGGCTTTATGAAGATGAGACTCGGTCACAAGACATTTTAGCATTTTGACCCCCCCCCATGTGAAGAAATACATAAATGTAAACATTTTATGTAATGATAGCAAAAGCTCCTGCAACAAACGACCACAAATGCATAGATATAAAAGAGCTACATATATTTTCTTAACTTTCCAGTCTGTTTAACATTGGTTGGTGATGGATACTGGCACTGCTTTGTCAGTAGAGAAAGTAAAAATATAATTAATCTTAAGATTTTGATTACTCCATTATGTTCATTGCACATCTTAGATTATTAGATGTGTAATGTTAATATGTATCTGTATTTTTATCTTAAATATTTTAACAATGCAGTATTTAGAGTTCATGCCATTTATAACAATGTGCTGTTTTAGAGTATATTGTGATTTATTTAACAAATAATAATAATTCCCAAAGATGTAATAGTTTCAATTGTGTGATTCTGGTTGATTGGTAATTTTTCTTTTTCAGTGGATATCTGGTCTGTGGGATGTATTATGGGTGAACTTATCAAAGGGAAGGTCTTGTTTCCAGGAAATGACTGTATCCTTTATCTAGCCAAGACTAGATGCACTTCTAAGTGTCACCTTTAAAAGAGCTGCTTTCTCTCCCTAGTAAGACAGAAGTTTGCATTGTGGTATTTAATTTACAGTTGCAATATTATAATTTAAGTATTACAATATTGTAATTTACAATATTATAATTTACAGTTGATAACTACATCATTGTCATAAAGTGACTTATCCATAAATATTACTCTACACCAATCAAAAGCATATTACAGTTCAATCAAAATGATTCGACCCCCATTGCAAATCAGGTGTATTGTTAAAATGTACAGACTTCCAGCTGTTTGCAATGAACAAATCAAACATAAGCGATTGAAATAGTTCAACACAACGAGTGCTTCAAGTGGTTTCCCCAATTTCAACTGAAAAGGCAACTTATAATGACTTCTCCTGTTCCAAATTATTCAACCCCTTCATGACAAGCATCTTTAGTACTTAGTAGAGCACCCTTGTGCTGTTATGACCTGCTGCAAACGAGAGGCATAGCCAGACCCCAGCCACTGGCAGGGTTCCTGAAGAATCTTATCTCATTCCTCAAGAGCAATGGCCTCCAGTTCAGTAATATTCTTGGGTTTGTGTACCGCAACTGCCGCCTTCAAATCCCACCAGAGATTTTCTCTGGGGTTCAAATCAGGTGACCGTGATGGCCCTGTAGATTCTTCTAGGACTTCTTCTGCAACCAAGCCTTTGTGGAATTTGACATATGCTTTGGATCATTGGTCTGTTGGAAGGTCCAATGATGCACAAGCTTCAGCTTCCTCACAGACAGCATGATGTTTTCTTCTAGGATTTCCTGACACTTCAATGAATCCTTCTTGCCTTCAATAAGCTGCAGGTTTCCAGTGACAGATGATGCAAAGCAGCTCCAGAGCATCATCAAGTCACCACCATGCTTCACTGTGGACAGAGTGTTCTTTTTTTCATTCTTCTTCCTCCAACATACCGCTGATCCATTGTACCAGTTTTGTTTCATTGCTCCACAGAACAGAAACTCAGAACTTCATTGGCTTATTTGTATGATTTTGAGCTGACCTTTCTTGTGCTTTTGGGTCAGTAGTGGTCTACGTCTTGGAGATCTGGCATGGAAACCTTTTGCGTTTAGTACGCGCCTTACTCTGCTCACTTAAACCTCAGTGCCTGTTGCCACCGGGTTTTGCTGCCGAGTTTTGTCTTTGGCAATCACTCGAGGGTTTTTCACAACCTGCCTTCTCAGAAATCTGCTTGCAGCCGTTGATAGCTTCCTTTTTCTGCCCCGTCCAGGAAGTATACACTCAACAAACCCCTAGCCAGTTCAGGGATTTCATGTGTTCCAGCTCAAACACACGTGCTGCAACTAATGACACCCTTGATTACTTTTGAATATTTGTGCTGCTTTGGGGGATTGTATGCAGGGGGTTGAATAATTTTGAACCTGGAGAAGTCATTATAAGTTGCATTTTCAGTTGAATTTGCTGAAACCACTTGAAGCATTAATTGAGTTGAACTATTTCAATTGCTTTTGTTTGAATTGTTCATTGCAAACGACTGAAAGACTGTAATTTTAACAATAAATCTGATTTGCAATGGGGTTGAATAATTTTGATTGCAACTGTACATTATATAATCTGATAGCAAGAAAGAACACAAGTATTAAATACTTTTTTTTTTAAGTGTTAGACAGGGAATTAAGTTTTGAGATGATACAGTAGTATAATTCATATAATTCATATCCATAGATTTACAACTTTCTGTTAGTAGTAAACTGGTATATTGATTAACACCCCCCTCCCCCCTTTGGCTGCTCCCGTTTTGGATCGCCAAAGTGGATCACCTGTCCACATAACAAGTTTAACACCGGATGCCCTTCCTGAAGCAATCCTCCCGATTTCCTGGGCTTGGGACCGGCACTGAGAGTGCACTGGCTTGTGCAACCCTCCAGTGGCTGGAGTTCCCTGGCTGGGAATTGCACTGGTATATTGATTATTCTCACAAAATAGTAGGTGGATTCTATGGCAGTGGTATGGAGCTACCTAAGACTTTTATTTCTATGCTCTGATGATCTTTAATGCTGCTTCTTCAGATATAGATCAGCTGAAGAGAATCATGGAGGTGGTTGGTACACCAACTCCTGACCTTCTGAAGAAGATCTCTTCAGAGCATGTGAGATTTATTGCATGTAGATTCTCTATGGATGGATTGTAATTTGTACAGTGCCTTGCGAAAGTATTCGGCCCCCTTGAACTGTTCGACCTTTTGCCACATTTCAGGCCTCAAACATAAAGATATAAAACTGTAATTTTTTGTGAAGAATCAACAACAGGTGGGACACAATCATGAAGTGGAACGAAATTTATTGGATATTTCAAACTTTTTCAACAAATAAAAAACTGAAAAATTTGGCAAGCAAAATTATTCAGCCCCTTTACTTTCAGTGCAGCAAACTCTCTCTGAAAACTGCTGTTCACAAACGCTCTCCATTCAACCTCACTGAGCTCGAGCTGTTTTGCAAGGAGGAATGGGCAAAAATTTCAGTCTCTCGATGTGCAAATCTTATAGAGACATACCCCAAGCGACTTATAGTTGTAATCGC
>JAFFST010002874.1:38629-62418 GCA_022414735.1 Noturus placidus | reverse complement strand
GTCTACTGAGTTTGAATCCTGACAATGCCATCCGAGAGTCAAGAGATTGGCCGTGGTCTCTGGGCGGGAAGGTTAGAATACTCTCTCTCGCCCGTCAATCGCAGTGACACTAGCCAATCACAGCTGTCTATGAGGCCATGTACAGTATGTGGAAGAAAGCTTATATCTGAGTATGTTACGCTGCCCTGTGAAACAGCATGAGCAGATGTTTGCAAATCAGGTTTAATTTTAAGGTCAAAATTTACAGACTTTCAGCTGTTTGCAATGAACAAATCAAACAAAAGCAATTGAAATAGTTCAACACAACGAATGCTTTTGTTGATTCTTCACAAAAAAAATTACAGTTTTATATCTTTATGTTTGAGGCCTGAAATGTGGCAAAAGGTCGAACAGTTCAAGGGGGCCGAATACTTTCGCAAGGCACTGTATGTGGTTTATTCCTTACTTGATCGAATGTCAGTACAGCCTTGTTGTTTATATACAGGAGCTGTGGTGCCCTACTGTTGATGCTTTTCCCTCAAGGATCCCTTCACATCAAGCTGAATAGTGTTTTCCATCTGGAAGATCATATTGATATGTTCTCCAGGCCATGCTGTTCTGCTGATATATAATGCGATTGAGAAGTTATTCATCTTTGAGTGGGCTTTGTGTTGCACAACTTACATATCCAGACAGTTTTGCTCTCTGCATCAAAATGTGGCTAGATGTGAATGAACTCTTTTTGACGTTACAACATAATTCCTCTCCGACTTTCTTGATGAGAGGAATAACCAAAATGGCTTTTCAGTAGTCAAACACTTTCACAATAAACCATGAAGTTAACAGTAGTGTTTAATGTGTCTCAGCAGATTAAACCCTGGAGGACGTTGAAGAACGTTGTCCATTGGCATGTTGTAGCCTCACAGAGAAAGCGGTTATCTTGGGTTCAGTTAGCTGGCCATAAAGGTAGGACTGAACTGATTCATCCCAGCGTACATTCAGTGCTAAAGTATAAACAGTGAATTCTAGTGATCTAGTTTTTTTTTTTTTAATTAATGCAGGCAGCTTCAAAGCAGGAGAAGAGGGCACCATCCTGAAGAAGTATTCTGAGATTGAGAAGCTATGTTTCGAGCGCTTAAGTGGAGATGTGCTGGAACGATTTGTACCAACCTATCGCGGGACGGTTGAGAGAGATGGAGAGCTCTTCCTGCAGATGAGTGACCTGCTGACCAATTTCAGTGGGCCAAATGTCATGGACTGCAAGATGGGAGTGAGGTTAGTAATTAAACAGAAAGCATTTGCTTTGTATTTCAGCCCTGAAATGTAGATTTATAGACTACAAACCTAATTAGTGCACCGTAATGTCAAAAGTTGTGCTGGATACAGGACATAGCTGTGCTAATTGCTTCTTTAAAGACAGCAGATGGCCTGTTATGCAATAAACAACAGATTAGAAATCCATGTGGTCATTAAATGTCATGTACAAAAAGAGCTGCTGTGGTTAAAAACGAGGTGATGCAAATGTTTATGTATCAGTGCATCGTGACTGTTTTCGGACTGCCAAATGCTAGTGCTGACTGGCTGTTCGTTTAGTATACAGCAAGTTGTACATACTGCTTATGTATTTCAGACATAGAGCTTAGAATCCACCTCCAAATGAATCTAAATTTAAACTGTGTGCTCAAATCTGATGTAGAGAAGTTGGCATGCTAGTTAAAAGGTGCTGGTGTGTGCTTTTTATTAAACTGGAGAGCATAGTTCACATTAGGGATGTAACCGAATGTGAATGCATTATTCGTAATGAAGTTACTGTCTGGTCAGGTTCACAGACGTTTAAATTAGGCTGTAGGAACAGTGGCTTTTAGAGCACACCTCTACCCTGTGTGGCGCAGAGTTTGCACGTTCTCCACATGCTTCAGGGGTTTCCTCCGGGTATTCTGGTTTCCTCCCCAGTCCACAGTGTGTGAATGCGTGTGAATGTGCCCTGCAATGAGTTGGCACACCCCTCTCAACCTTGTGAGCCCCCTGTGATAGGCTCCAGGCTCCACCACGACCGTGTGTAGGATAAGCAGGATGGAAAATGGATAGATGGAGAAAAAAAACCCCAGTCCCACACACATCTCTATTTGAGACTAGTCAAAGCCAGAATTCACAGATCATGTTGACGGTGGTGTATTTTTCTTCTTCTGGTGTTTCAGCAAGCATAGTGGTAGGGTTTATATATCACAAAAAAAGTCTGGTTTACGCTACGTCGACTTCTGATTTCAATCCATATACAGATACAGTTAATGTATATTTTGAGCACGAAACACATACAGATAGTGTCTCCTAACACTACTAATTTACACACATTTAAGTAAGGATCACACAGAGAGAAGGAGTTTTGCCATAAATTATTTTAATTCCAAGCAATTAGTGATTAAGTAAAGAATTAATCAAGATTATTATTTATTTATAACGGATGCATATAAAACTGTGTGAAATGAGTCACTGTGTGTGTGTGTGTGTTTGTGTGTGCGCGTGTGTGGTTAGCTTCAGCCTGTTTAAACACCTGTTTCAACTCTTGGGTCTGTTTCCTGTCAGAGCAGTTTGAATAGAGCTAAAGCTCATGAAAAATGAAGCCACTCACAATTAACAACAGGAATTTCCGGCGCAGAGCACTTTCTTTGTCTCTGCACGCATACACAAGCACACGTGGGGTGTCCCTTACGGCTTCCTTCTCATGCACTTTACATGTGACTAACACATACGCGTACACACTCAGACATGTATGCTGAGGAGTCCCCGGTTGAATTCCTCTTTTCACACAGGAAGTCACAACGAGAATGAAACTGAAAATCGCACAAACAAGAACATGAACACAGCATTGTTTAAGCAACTCCGATGTGCACTGCTTTAGTCTGATACTGAAATGTTAGTATTGATGCCTATTAAAAAGTATAATGTAGTATTGAGGTATTACCTTATTTAAGGAAATGAGAGGCCAGTGATTTCCTGTGAATTCCACCTTATTGCACTCAGTAGTTCTGTACATTAAATGGCATGACAGTCAAATGTACTACGTGACACAGTAGAATTATAATAGAGTCATTCAAATCACTTGCGATCACTAAAAATGCCCTGATAAAATGGATACTAAAATTCCTAGCTTCAGAGAGTTGATTTCAATCCAGCAGGACCTTTAAAGCCAGCCATGAAAGGGTTTTTGTCTGCTGTAAAAGGGTTCATCAGATTTCTCAGCAGGCATCATCAAGCTCTTCACAGCCCCTCTTTCATAGCATGACTCAGGTTTTTTAATGTGTTCTCTCTTTTTCCATCAGAACATATCTGGAGGAAGAGCTGGTGCGAGCCAGGGAGAAGCCCAAGCTGCGCAGGGATTTGTATAACAAAATGCTGGAGGTGGACAGCGAGGCTCCCACTGCCGAAGAACACAAGCAGCAGGCTGTGACCAAACTACGTTACATGCAATGGAGGGAGACTATCAGCTCCACCAGCACTCTGGGCTTCCGCATCGAGGGCATCAAGGTACCTCCGCAGGCAGAAAAACCAAACATTTGATGAGGGAGGGCACTTGGTATTAGTGGAAACAGGATACATATGAATTATTCATTGTTATCTCAGGTGCATGTACAGTAAATGTCAACATAAAGGTTATCCACAAATATTGACTTGCAGTAATTGCCCATACCTCATCCAGCTCATATGAAGAAGGCCATAATTCTGTATTTACTGCATACAACACATACTGTGTGTACAGTGGCATGGGAAAACCCTTCACATGGTGAAATGTTTTTCTTTTGCATGTGTCTCAATCACAGGTACAGTGGAATTTTCAAATATCCCCAAAAGTCAAAAAGGACAATTGCATTTAAAGATTCTGACCGAGACACAGGAGCATAAAGGGACGTTTTGCCGATGTCTTTAGCCAGAGTGACAGTTTTTATCACCACGTTTGTTAAATTGTCTCCTTCTCCCAAATCATCTTTGAAGGAAGGTAGATTAAAAAGTACATTACCACATCATTTAGGCACTCAATATATTTATGGGTTCTTGAAGTTTGAAGTGTCAAAGTACTGTAAGCAGAAACACCCTATTTTTGGCAAAACCTATGTTTAATTTTTTGATTGGCTGCTTGCCAAAATTCCGCCACAGCAGTATCCGATGAGTTTTCTCAGGATGTCATACATATATATATATATATATATATATATATATATATATTTTGCTTTCTGATTATTTATGTATGTATGTATTTATTTATTTCATTAACAGAAAGCAGATGGAACCTGCCGCACGGACTTTAAGAAGACTCACTTAAGGGAAGAAGTCACACAGGTGTTCAATGACTTTGTCAGCGGGAATGGAAAAATAATTGTGCGTAAAAAGAACCAGATCGACCAGTTTGGTTAGCTTTCACAGCCATAGTGCAATTCTGACTAACACTCACACTACTATTTAAGGAGTAAAAGGTGTGTTTAAGATATACAGCTAGAATTAAGACAGACTATTATGATTACCCCAGATGTAACATTTTATCATGGATTTGTTTGACTTGAGGTGAGGATTCATGAGGAAGACATTTTAATCTCCTATTATTTCATTTCTCTCTAAGGACTCACTGGCAGGATTATACTTAGATTACTAACACATACGTTTTTACTGTGGTTACTGAATAACATATACAAGTTAGTGAATAGAAGGTTTTTATTAAGAAATTAATTAAATTATTTGACTTTGGGTGAGGCGGGGATTGGAGGAGACGAGACGAGAGGAGAGGAGGGAAGGGGAGGGTGGGGCACAGTGGCTTAGTGGTTAGCATACTTGCCTCGCACCACCAGAGGGTTGAATTCTGCCTTCGTCTCGTGTGCGCAGAGTTTGCATGTTCTCCCCGTGCATCGGGCGTTTCCTTCGGTTTCCTCCCCCAGTCCAAAGACATGGGTTGTAGGCTGATTGCTATTTCGAGATTGTCCGTATAGTGTGTGATTTTGCCCTGCGATAGGTTGGCACCCCATCCAGGGTGTCCCTTGCCTTGTGCCCCAAGTTCCCTGGGACAGGCTCCAGACTCCCTGTGTAATATAAGCAGTATCGAAAATGTGTGGATGGACTTTAAGGGTTAAAATTTCAATTACAATAATGTAGAATAAAAAGTGTTGAACTGGAATGAATTATTTGTATGTTTTAAAAGGAGCTTAAAGGGAACTAGACGAGGAAACTAGGTAGGACCACAAACAATGCAATGAAATGGTGAAATGCAGGGCTGGACAAAATTAGAACAGCAGAAATTTACCATCACTCAAAGAAATAGAACATTAAATAATGGGTTGTATTTGTGTTTTCTCTATACTACAATTAATGTATGGCCACAGACTAACCTTTGTATTTACCATATAGTGTAGTGTATAATGCTGTGTTTCTCCCTCCTTCTGTCTGTTACAGAGCTCCTACATTAGGAGGCTGGAGGATATCAAACAGACCCTGAAGGCTTCAGACTTCTTCATGAAACATGAGGTAAATTCCAGCACTTTTATACTTTTTTTACTCCGTTTTTTTTAACTCCTTGTCCTTGTGTGTGTTGCTCGAACTCGTGGCAGACAATATTTTATTTCCTTCTTTTCAAATGACACAATTGTAATTGAGTAGATTGCACTGTCACGGGACTCACACATCTTCAATTACATGTTCTGGAACATTTCATTTCCCAGGTCATTGGGAGTTCAATGCTGTTTATCCACGACCACAAGGAGCGAGCTGAAGTATGGCTCATCGATTTTGGTAAGACCATGGCTCTCCCTGATGGACATAGGCTGGATCACGATAAACCCTGGCATGAGGGCAACCGAGAGGATGGATACTTATGGGGCCTTGACAACCTGCTACACACCCTCAATTCACTGCCAGAACAGTGCTCGTAATGAACTTAAACATGGACCTTTTACATCGTGCCATGGGGAAATATGTGATAATCCTTTCATTTGCAGAATAAAATCACTTCTGCTCTCGTGACGCTCTAGCTTCTGGGCTGTTTTTCACCCAGCATTTCTCTCATGAGTAACTGTCCAAGAGAGTATAATTTAATTCAGTGCCTCATGTCCCTAGCTAATAAACTTGGAGAATTTACAGAACACACTGACATCAATTAGTACCCTGTGTTTGTCAGCAGCCTCATTTTAAATAACCATGCAACCATAGTGAAGACAGTTATTACGCCACTGCACTCTCAGTACACAATTTACCTTGTACTATTACTGAAAGTTCATTACCAACAAATTATCAGGAAAAAAGAACAGGTGAATTGCATTACTAAATGCTTAGATGTGAGCTTTTATGATGCGTTTTATGATGATTAGTCAATGCTAATGTGTACAAGACAGATATATACTGTACTATTCCTAACAGAGGATAAGAAACTCATTTAAGGAAGAGCCTATTATGTGTCCAGAGCATAAGCAAGAAATTATCACAAGACATCCACCCACACCTGGGGGTGGCTCACCAGATTTAGCTGCCACACTCACTTGCTTTCTCTTTAGCCTTATCTTAAGTGCTGTGATCATGCTTTGTTTCTCACTTCAAGGTGTTGGGGAATGACTCACTTGTTTGTGCTGTGCCTTTGCTTTTAGTGCAAACGAAGACGTGGCGATTCATGTGATTTGTGGTGTAATGGCAAGCGTGCATTGGTTTAATGCAGGTTATGACTCATGAGCAAAGTGAACCAACACTCTTGGAAATAGGAAAGCACAGCAGGAACCTTAGTCATCTGTTCCACAGTGTAGTTGTGTGTATTGCGAAAGTGCTGCGCAGAATAACTACATACATGCGCCATTAATGAAACTACTTCAGTCATCATTTTCAGTAACTATTGTGTGTGGCCCCTCTGATTGTATTTGCACCACAAGGGCAGAACTACTTTCCAAGCTGTTTTCCACTCCTTGTTCTTTCAAAATTAGGCAGTGTTCGCAATTAAAGCTCTATGTTTGTAACCAGAATGTTGAGTTACAATCCCAGGAGTGCCAGAGAGCAGCTGTTGGACCCTTGAGCTCCTGGTTGTGTTTAACATGTAAGTCGCTTGGTTAAAAGCGTGCGCCCCAAAATGAAATCACCAATCTGCAGAAATTGTATGGCACTTTACCGTGTCTCTCGTATGTGATTTTTTTTTTCCCACTTAAGCTTTTTGTTCTCGGTCACCTCCTGTGTTATTTCTTAATGTGGGACTGTCCACTAATATCCATTCCCTTTGTTGAAACTTTAAAATTGTGTATGGGTTTACGAGGGTCTGTGGGTTTTAAGTATGTTTAAACCCCTGATCATTTTTAGAGACTTTCCTACTTGAATATCACTAGTATGCAATTAATCAGTGTATATACTAACTGCTATGTTTCTGATTATTTTTAGAGCTTGTCTTGTGGCAAAAAGTGGGATTTTAACAGAGATTTTTCTTGTGGATTGGTTAAAGGCTTTATTGTATTTTTAATGGTGTTAAGCATTAAATGTAAGGACTTGGGCTGCAGTTTGCGTATCTATCTTTAAAAGTATTTTCCATGTCAGATCGGACAAATTTTTACCTTCAAACACTATTGTTTTTAGGGACAAGGTGACAGTATTTGGTGTCACTGGATGAACACGTGAGATGTTCTCATAATAAATATCTTTCAAAATTAATGCTCATTTTGTTTCCCTTTTCTAAGATGAGTCTACTGTAGGTCTAGCATTCTGATATGGTATTTTGATTTAGCAATTTAGTTCATTCCTACACTGGAATGGTAGTGAATGAACAAGTGAATGAAGTAACAAGTAAAACGCAAAATCAATGTAATTCTCAGGAAGGAAATTATTACATAGGCATGGCCTGTAATAGGAAAGAAATCAACGTATTATTGTGGATTGTTTCATGTAGCCGCTTGAGGCACAGTTATAATGTTCATGCATGCATCAAATTCATGGTCAGAACTATAATCAAATATGTTGTTGTTTTTTTTTTTAATTTGAGGTTTGATGTTACTCAAATAAATCTCCAACACTACTATATATCTAGTAGAAATAGCATTTTCCCAGATTCAAAATCAACAGGCATTTCAACAAAATCATTGCTCCCCCTTGTGGTTATTGAAGATGATACAGCTCCCTGCATAAACAGTAGGTATTTATTTATGCAGCCCATTGGCAGTGATAAAGTCTCAATAATCAAAAAGGTTCAAGAAACAAATAACAGAGTACATATGAGGTTAAATAATATACAGTTACATATTTGTAATAGTTAGTCCAGAGTAAAATATTAATTTAGATATAAATTAATATACATAATCACTTCTTTTTTTCTCTCTTCAGGTTAAAAGAAGCTTGTTCTATGCATCAGTTCAAAAGTACTTGTATTTTCAGTAACAGAGAAAATGAGAATGACAAAGTATGGAAAACTCCACTTGGCAAATTATATATTATTTATATATATATATATATATATATATATATATATATAAAGGTCAAGTTCAATATGTAATCTGAGGTTGTGCTAACAAGAAAAACAACTTTAAATGGCAGTTCAAACTGTAAAATGTAACAAAACAACAAGTCCAATAAGTAGTTAACCCCACAATTCGCTGTCTTAGCTATAATCCCTAACTAATAAAAGATAAACATAAAAATTTTACATACATCATGTTCATTTATAACGAAATATAAAACCAGAATGCATCAGGTGTTGAAATCTATTGCTGGCAGAAACGTCTCACACTGTCCTGGAGCAAGTCCCCACTTGTTCACTCACACAACAATGAAACACCAACACTTTGTTTAACAACCTTCCAACTGATCCAGACAAAACAAAAGAACAAAACATGGCATCCAGTCAAAATACTCATGGATTTGGCACTGGTTCAAAGTTTGATGATTCTCATTAAAGGTATTTTTCATTTTAAAGTTAATTAAACAGCTAAATATGATTCTAGTGGTTCTGTTTATACTGGATTCAGGAGATTTTTTTTTCATTGGTGGGAGTTGGAATGAACCATTCTTAAGCTTTCTTGACATTTTTGTAGCCATTTTCACAGTCTTATTGAAGAATTACCTACCAAATTAAAATTTTACTGTTTTTCTATCAAATACATGAAATCCTTGATTACTGTATTTATTTTATATAGGCTGCTATTGCTTGAGAATCTTAATATCTGGCTTTGGCCACGTCATGTCTGTTATAATAAAAAGCACTTTTTCCAGAGCCTTCTAAGAGATCCTTGAATCTGTATCTAATGCTGGTTCATCAAAAATATATTCATCAAAATATCTTTCACAGTGTTAGATCCAGTGTAAATGGGTAAAGGACTTGCTATCAGCTTTCTTACCTACAGAAAGCTCCCTGCTTGAAAACGTTTGCTCAAATTTCGCACAACTTGTATATCTACAATAGCGACCTCATTTCTCCTCTCCAGCAGCATGCAGTTCTTCCTTCTAGCAAACGCTTAGTAATCTCAGTTATAGCAAATTTCACAAAAAACCCCATACATAATCACAAAAATATATATTGATATTTTTACATCACAACAGTTCCATGCAGAGGCAAGCCAGAAGGTCTGTCAACCTCTAACTCCACTCAGAAAATTCTTTACAACCCGATTAGAATGGGCCTCCCATTTGAAAGAAACTAATTTAGTGCACTCCTGTCCTGTAAAACTGGATGCTACATACTGTATAACTGAGACACCAGTGACAAGACGTAAAAGTACACTTTTCCAAAATACTAGCTACTGCTCCAGCCAGCTAGGTAGCACAGTCTTTTCCACAGGTATTCGTTTCCACTAAATCTGATATGAATATAGGTGATGTAAAGCGGCTATTGGTTTGGAGACATAAGGAAACAAGTCATTGTAAGTATTCTGATTTCTCCAAGTATTATAGGTTGCTCATCAGGACCATGACTCCCCGTCGTACACACATACTGCCTCTAAATGTGTGGCGCCAATATTAACAGGTTAGAACATTCAGACTGCTTGCAAAAGCAGTGCAGCCCTGATTTCTTCTGCATGCTCTACACACCACTAAGGGTGCCATAAAGATGGGGAACATGTGGATGATTCCAAAACCCCCTGAGTAAACAGGGGACACAAGGGCAACCTAGTGAATGGAAACGGTCCTTAAGAAATGAGGAATACAGTGCATTAACTTATCAAGGGCCTTAAAACCCACCCAGGAAAGCAAAGCAGAATCTACCATTATGGAAAGCAATTAAAGCTAAACAAAAACTGCCTACATGTTCCTTATATAGTTAGGGAATGGGAAAATAGTGAAGTTCAGGTTATTGTTTTGCATAAACTGAAAAAAATGCCCAAGTTCTCACTTAGCTCATGAAAAACACAATAACTTACAGTAGATATTTCAACCTTTGCGATAGACCTGCTGTTCTGTAGCACTCATTCTATGATGCCACACAGAGACAGATTTGTGAAAAAAATCCATGTAACATGTAAAATTTGTAAAATGTACATTTTATGTATTTTGTGTGATCAAAGATGTTAACATTCAGAGTGTAAGTAACACTATGAATGTTGCGTTCAAGTGCTCCTGGGAAGATCGTATGTATGAGTTTGGAAGTGTATTTACGGTCAGGTGCATTCACGGACTGGTCGCTTTGACCAGAGCAAGATGGCGGCGTACCTTCTCTTAATTAACTACAAACAAATACAACAAGGTTTTTTTTTTTTAAAACTCTACTTCTAGAAAATGGAAAAATAACAAAGAATGTGCATCAGGTGTGTTTTGCTTTTTTGTTGTCACATATTATACCATAATTGTACAATGCTGTCATCGTTTGTGCAGGTAATTAGCTTGTTTAAATAAAAAAGCCTGGAAATAATTTGATGC
Source organism: Noturus placidus (assembly GCA_022414735.1). Taxonomy (NCBI): domain Eukaryota; kingdom Metazoa; phylum Chordata; class Actinopteri; order Siluriformes; family Ictaluridae; genus Noturus; species Noturus placidus. The sequence continues at coordinate 51,588 of JAFFST010002874.1, read as the reverse complement.
ATATACCAAAAACGTAATAACTCATCTCAGATATCAGCTTCTGAGGCGAGTAAAAGTCAATTTCAATAAATTTACCATCAACTACAGGTGTTGGCTACACTGATTCCACCATGTTTTCTTACTGACACAGCCCCAGCTAAAAGAAAATCCTGAGTTTCCCACTTCCATGTGTGTTCAACTCGTAAATGCGATCTTTCCAACATGAGTTGAAAGCACCATAATACCCTCCAGTGATGTTTTAACTTTTCTGTAAAATATACACAAGGTAGTTCTGATGAATTACCCATTCATACAATATTGATGCCATAATACTTTTTCACACAAAAAATAAAAATTTAAATGGTCTTGATTTTGTTTTCAGCTACTTTGGACCCACAATGAGTGTCACTGGCCTCCCTATTTACATAGTTCTAGGAGAGACAACCTGAATGAAGAGGGTGACGTTGTTTTTCAGTATTATATCTGGCTTTAGTTCAGCATCTGAAAGTGCTACACAGGAGTAACACTAAGATCTTCGGACAGTGAAAAGCCTGAGTCTCTGTCCCTTGTGGGTTTCTCTGGCTTGGTATGCCTCCTGACATCTTCATGCCCATAGCTGGCATGACGCTTGATCAATGGTTTGTGGGTAACGGAGAAAGCCAGGCCCAGTGCTGTTAGAGAGGAGCTAGCTGCAGACCTACTGCTTGGTTTTGGAGACCTGGCAAATACTAGGGGTAGACTCTCAGCTTCATAGCTCTGCTCTTCATACGCATAATTTACATTGCCACAAGGGAAGCTCTGGAGCTTAGCCAAATCCATGACAGCAGCAAGTGAGCCCCCTACAGCCCCAGTCGGCCCTTTTCGTGTATTGAGACTCGAAGACCCTGGAGGACTGGAGCTCATCTGAGAGGGCGCTGGTGATGATTTTGAGCATGGTGACACATTAGCTTCAGTTCCAGAGTTGTTATGCTCCGAGGTTGATGTAAAATGAGACGGCACAGTGGTGTGACAGGAAAAAGGCACGGATTCGGTGTGGGACAGGGCTGTCCTCCCAAAGCTCTCCAGAATCCATGAACCATATGTGGGGTTCCAAAGATTCTTGGTGTTGTTCTTTAGCTTTTGGCTTCCTGAGGAGGAGCTAGATCTGGAGCATGGTTGGTGCTCTGGGACCTGCAACCAGGAGTTCGAGCAGGCTCCAGGAGCAGACGGTGGCTCAACCCAAAAAGGCTCCAAAGCTTCGCCTATGGCCACCTCCTGAGGCATTTGGGGTGGCTCCTGTAACAGCATTCTGGGTTCCTGGACCTGAGGGAGTGGAGTAAAGCTTGCAGGCTGCACAGGCACATCCAGTGATTGGCTCACTAGAAGAGGACTCATGCTGCCAGATGCTACTGGACGAATCACAGTCCTGCTCTCTTCATCCACAGTTGGCCCATACTCCACTGGAAGGGGGGTATTTATAACATCAGGGTCCTGAACCACATTAGCAGGTGAGAAAGAAAGGAGGAAAAACACAAGTGGTTAGGGTGCCTGGCTAAAACCAGATATAATTCTTTATTCATAGTCATATTTTAACTATACCTGAGTACAATAGTTGATCCTCTCTAAAATAGCTGAGAAGTTTGGTCGATGTTCTGGGCAGTGTTGCCAACACTGTGTCATAATCCGGTAACTACAACATAAAACATTTTTTGTCGATGAACAAATCAAAGACTGTATGTAAACCAAACCATTTTTGGTAGATTACTTAAAAAACATCCAGCACTAACTCATGTGAGACCAAGCTTAAAGGTGCTTTAGATATAGAGCATTACTATACAACACAGGGTTTACCTTCCACAAAAGGTTCTAAATAAAATCTTTGTTGAAAGCTACAACCATTAATTGTCCAAAGAACCCTCTTTTCTAAATGCCCTAAATCTACAAACATGAATACATTTATTGTTATTATTCACACTCCATTATTGTAGTAGTAAAGACTGTCTAGTCACAGTGATTCCTGACTGGAGGGTTTAAAACTTGAAACTGCTACTTACACTGGTCCAGGGCAGCTCTTAGGTGGGTCCATGCGTCCTCCACTCGTCACAAACTCCAGCACCTCCTGATTGGTCTTACAAGGGTAAGGCATGTATCCCAAGGAGAAAATCTCCCACAGCAGTACACCAAATGACCTACAGAGGGAGACATATGACACAATTAAACAGAAACTTCCCTCATGGCGACAGTCAGTTTTAATCAAACCATTTAAACAAAATAAACTAGTAGCTTAATGAATTGTAACACAAACAAAAACCAAAAAAAAAGAAAAAAAAACCCACATACCATGTATCAGTCTTGCAAGTGAAAACGCCCTCTAGGAAGGCTTCAGGCGGCATCCATTTCACTGGCAGCATGGCACGACCACCCTTCCTGTAGTAACTGGCCCTGCAGTCAAATGAGAAACACTCAAATAATTGTGTGTCTGGGATTTTCAGCCAGAAATTTCTCCCACACCAGTGAGCCCTCCCCAGTGCTGTGATGGAAAAGTGGGAGGGTGTCATAGGGATTCACGCAGCACACTAGGGAGCATTGTATATGGCACATTGCAGCTTGAGACATTCCAGATCAGTCACTTATCATTCACTTAGTGCTGGCTTTAACAAAATGGTGCACAGCATTAAAAGAAGATGGGGTGGCAAACGGAACTGCCTTACATGCTGGGTCACTGCAGCCCGTCCTCCTTTAATACAGCAGCATTCTTAATTGAATGCCTTGACTTATTTGTCTTATTTTATGGCTTTATTTCGGTTTGCTTTCTTTAATATGTTTCCTATCTCTTTAGTTAAATGTCGTTCAAATGAAACAAGTAGGCTACACAAACTATGCATTAAATAAGTGTGTAACCGAACAACACGAGGAGTTTACGCTCGTCAGTGTGATCTGTATATAAACATGCAGTAACTCACTGCAAATGATATGATGTGTAATTTTACACACACTCAACAGCACATGTAGGATAAGATATTTTTTCTTTCATTCTCTTTTTTCTTTCTATTTTTTTAACCAAATTTCTTGTGTAAATGCTTCTATGAACAACTCACAAATAAATCAGTTTGTTAATTGACAAACGAGGCCCAATGGCTTATATTTTACTATATATAGAATAGCATTTAGCAGTTTAATCAGCAGGTAATCAGGGTATTGACTGTTGGTGCTTACAAATATATTTTTCCATGGACCTCATTTTAGGTGCTAGTATGTCAACCTTTTATCAAATGATGAAAGCAGACAGTAATGGCACCTGTATATGTCACGAGCCATTCCAAAATCTCCAATTTTGGCCACTCTCTCTGGACCAGGACAAGTCAACAGGCAGTTCCGTGCAGCAATGTCTCTGAAACAAAATGACATATTAAAGCATCCTCATTTTTGATTTGCTAATCTCCAGACTAAGCAACTAAGTGACTAAACAGACTAAGCAAATGTTTTGAATAGATTCACACTTAAGAGGCTACACACTCACTTAATTATTTACTAGTAGTATGTAATTCAATGGAATTATTTTCTCTTAGTTTATATGGTAAATAGTGAGGATTGCACCAAGGCCATTCATTAGAGTTCACAAATGTTATTGCGATATTTCTGCAGTGTTTAACTACCGATGAATGAAGTGGTTCTCTTCCAGGTATCGGCAACCGAATGCGATGTCTCTGGCCATGTGCAGCAGCTCCAGCATAGTCAGAGAGGAGGGCTGATTCTGTGGGAGCCGAACTGTCAGATTACTGTCTCATCACATTGTCAGCTTACAGTACAAATCACACTGACTCAAGACACACACTCTACCCCACAGTACACACAGGCTGTTATAAACCTGACAGCTCATATGCTTATAAATTTGCACTTGTACATGAGTGTGAATTAGACCATGCATCCAAGCAGTCACAGTACCAGACAGAATGCACAGCTAAACACATGTATACATAATGTACAATACATAGAGTCAAGGCACTCACAGCTCTGGGACGGTTCTGTCTCAGAAAGCTTTTCATGTCTCCTCCAGTCATGAGCTCCAGCAGAATAAATCTGGGCAGGATCTGAAGACTGACTCCAATACAGCGCACTATGTTCTGATGGTTGAACTTACTGCAAACACACACATGCACACACACATACACACACACATACATCTTTGTTAAATATGTGTGCAACAATTATTGGTACCCTTTCAGTCAATACTTTATGCTACCTCCCTTTGTCAAGATAACAACTCTGAGTCTTCTTATATAATGCCTAATGAGATTGGAGAATACATGGCAAGGGATCTGAAACCATTCCTCCATACAAAATCTCTCCAAATCCTTCATATTTTGAGGTCCACGCTGGTGGACTCTCCTCTTCAGTACACCCCACTGGTGTGTCTCTATGGGTTTCAAGACTTGGATGGCCATGGCAGGACCTTGATTTTTAGGTCAGTAATGATGTCATATTTAGATGTATGTTTTGGACCACTGTCTTGTTCGAATATCCATCCATGGCCATTAAGCTTTCTGTTAGAGGCAGTCAGGTTTTCATTTAATATCTGTTGATATTTGAGTCCATGATGGCATGTATCTGAACAAAATGTCCAAGTCCTCTGACAGAAAAACAGCCCTAAAACATTAAAGAGCCACCACCATATTTAACCGTGGGCATGAGGTACTTTTCATATGTCTAATTCTCTGTGTGCACCAAAATTATCTCTGGTGTTTATCGTCAAAAAGCTCCATTTTGGTTTAATCTGACCATAGAACCCGATCCCATTTGAAGTTCCAGTAGTGTCTGGAAAACTGAAGATGCTCGAGTTTGTTTTTTTTTATGAGAGTAGAGGCTTTTAACTTGAAACCCTTCCAAACAACTTTTTGTTGGTGAATTCGGATTGCAGTTTTGGAGACTTTCTGAACCCAAGATGCAACTAACTTCTGCAATTCACCAGCTGTGATCCTTGGAGATTTTTTTGGCAACTCGAACCATCCTCTTAACAGTGCATTGAGACGATATAGACACACGTCCAATTCCAGGTTGATTCATAACATTTCCAGTTCACTGGAACTTCTTAATTATTGCCCTGATGGTGGAAATGGGCATTTTCAATGCTTCTGCTATTTCCTTATAGCCACGTCCCATTTTGTGAAGCTCAACAACCTTTTCCCACACATCACAGCTATATGCCTTGGTCTTACCCATTGTTATGAATGACTAAGGAATGTAGCCAATGTGTTACCTCATACTTATACCCCTGTGAAACAGGAAATCATCTTGGACCAATTTCCTGTTCCTAGTCACCTAGGTGTACTAAAAAATGTAAAATATCAATGGGAATATACTTCAAATATATTTTTCTCATGAATTCATCGAGGTGGGAATAATTGTTGCACACCTATATTTAACAAAAAAAAATTGTGGATACACTGGTGTTGACATCCATGTGGGCACAGTGTTTTTGTGAATTCTTTGAACAAAAGTTCAAAAGGTTAGACAATAAAGACAATTTTTCACAATATTAGTGGAGTGGACTGTGTGTGTATATCACATTCGCCATAATTACTAGCACCCTTAGAAACAAAATATGAACAACTAAATAAAATTCCCATTTATTTAAACCAAACTCTTAGGAACTCTTAAGCAGTAATCTATTCCTGCTATATCCTTCCTGTTGCACTCAGATAAAAATGTGAGGTGACACAGAGGCCAGACTAGAGACTAGAGAACAGAGAATACAAAAATAATTCAGACAAAATTGAGCAGCCATTTATAAGTCAGGCAATGGTTGTAATAAACATGTCAGGAAAAGGATGCAGTTGTATTGTGCTCCTATGCACAATGAGGAGGAGGTCAGAGATAAAAAAAAATAATAATAAAAATAAGGATCACAGTTGGAGATCTGTAGATGTGACCATTTTTGGGTCACCAGTCTCCAAATCTATAATTAGGCATCACAACCATATGGAAAAAAACCTATTTAAGAACTGTGCCAAAAGAAAGCATTTCTTTCATCTTAACCACATTAGATGCTACTGGAACTTTGAAGTGAAACAAATTCTATGGTCAAGAATATAGGCCATCCATCCATCCTCTACCGCTTACTCCTTTATCAGGGTTACGGGGAACCTGGAGCCTATCCCAGGAGGCATCAGGCACAAAGCGGGTACACCCTGGACAGGGTGCCAGTCCATCACAGGTCAAGGGTATAGTTTTTGAGGAAAAACACTCGGGGGTGGTTTGGTTTAAAAGGAGGATGGATAAACAAAAGCAAACCTAATTCCCATTGTTATGTATGAAGGATGATCTGTAGCGATGTGGGTATGTTTTTCCTTCAAAATCCCTGAGAACATTGTTAGGATACATGGAATCATAAACTGCATGTAAAACCAGGAGATTTAAAATGAAAATATGAATGCTCCTGCCAAAATTTTACAACTGCATTGTGGCTAGATCTTTCAGGTGGACAATAATCCAAAACACACAATCCAAATATACACAAAAAGGCAAAGAACCAAGCATTTGACATGTGCATTCCAGTATCCTGACCTAAACCCCAACTGAAACCCTGTGCTGAGAGCTGAAGCAGTGAGTCCCCAAAAGATGACTGAGGGCCCTGGAGGATTCTCTAGAGAGATTCTCTACTGAGGATCTTAGATTCCTGCTCTGTATTCTCCAATCTCATCAAGCATTATAGCATAAGATGTAGTGATGTCATTTTGGCAAAGGGAGGCTGCACAAAGTACTAAAGGAAGGAGTGCTAATAGTTGTGCAATATAACTTTTTTTTTACCCATCTTTACCAAGGATGCCAATAATTCTGGAAGTAACTGTATATTACAATAGCGTGTAAATAATAAATGCTTTATTCATTTCACTGCATTTATGCTGTTATTTCTTCAATGTGCTGATTGTAATATGTCTCCTCTGTTATAAAACCCCCACAATCAGACATGGGACAAGCAAGTTTTTTTTTCCTGGACACATGGTGAAATGATCACATTGTCCCCACTCCCCAAATTACACCCATGCCCCAAAGCCTAGGATATTCCATTTTGTCAAATTATCATTTCGATATAAAAGAAGGAGTAGTGCCTTACACATCTTTGGAACAGCATGAACCAACAGTGTGTAATTGCGCTATATGGCCAAAAGTATGTGGACACCTGACCATTACACCAATATGTGCTTCTTGAACATTCCAAAGTTGGTTCCCTATTTGCTGCTATAACAGCCTCCAATCTTCTGGGAAGGATTTCCACTAAAATTTAGAGTGTGGTTTTGGGGATTTTCACTCATTCAGCCACAAGAGCATTAGTGAGGTCAGGCATTGAGATTTACTGAAAAGACCTGCCACACCGTCTGTGTTCGAATTTGATGTTCAGTGGGGTTGATGTCAAGGCTCTGTGCAGACCACTCGAGTTCTTCCAAAAAAATCTTGGCAAACCATGTCTCCATGGACCTCATTTTCGGTCATGCTGGAACATGTTTGGGCTCAACCCCTTAAAGGGGTTCCACTAAAGCTACGGTGTCAGGCGTACCGGCTCGCTAGGGGGCTCAATCTGCAGGATGAATTCTGAAAGTGAAAACATGCATAAAAGACATGAACTAGAAATTTTTTTATAAAATGCTATTCCTAAATTATCTGCTAGGGGCGCACTGTTTTAATCAGAGTAGAAGACGCGGCACAACTCTGGGACTCAGACCGAACAGCAGACGGTAGCAATGCGCCTTCTGCTGTTTGTTATTACGGTGTAGTCTACCCTATTTTCTACTCACCCCCACACCCTCATTAGCCAAAATATCTTTGTCAAAAAGGAGAAAAGTGGATACATGACAAATTTGCCTCAGTGGGCTTAGACACATTTCATCATTATCTCTTGCCAGGGTATCCCAAATTAACAGCCTGGCAACAAAAATATTGCGCATGTTTGGGACAACCTACCTTTGTGAACAAGTTCTCTCAGTAACGAACATCAATAAAACAAAATTGCGCTCAAGGCTCACACACAAGCACTTAAATGACATCATGTGATTGGCTGCTACTTAGGACTTGACGCCTGATATTGATGCACTTGTGCAGACCAAAAGATGCCAAGTTTCAGGAGCAAAAGCAAAGTAGTCTAGACACAACTGACTCCTCTAAAATGCTGCTTCAGACACTGACTGCACTTAAAGAATACAGCTCTGTGAAAATGAATCCTTGCTGTAGTAATAGTTAAAACATGTGCAATTTAATGTTAGTCAACAGCTTCACTACAAAAGAGTTTGGTTTGGTGGAATCCTATTGTTCATGCAATGCCATAAATTTTAAAGTGAAATACTATAATTTTTTTTTCTGCATTTGTACAAACACAGTGACCAGTTGTAATGCACACATGTACCGTATTTTCCGCACTATAAGGCGCACCTAAAAGCCTTAAATAAAAGCACCTAAAGGCCAAAAATCGGCCGTGCGCCTAATAATCCTTATTATGCGCCTTATGTGTGGACTGAGTTCGATATCTGTAAAAATGTTGTGCGACTTTGGTAAACGCTCTGCTTGATTGACTGTCGGACCATTTCCTACGTACACTACGCACGCTGGCAGTGATAAACCAATCAGAGAACATTACATAATACATACAGTGCGTACGCTTACCTCTGCCACACCTCCAGTAGGTATACTACCGGTATGCTGCAAAACAACATTTGTTGAATAAAGTTCAACTTAACTTACTGTTTTGCTTCCGTTACATTTTTTTCTTTGTAGACCGTTGTCACAATGTTGGAGGCAATAAATAAGAGCAGGAGAATAGTCTTTATTTAAGAACAAAACAAACAAACAAGCTGCGCTTAGCATCCCCGGCTAAGGCTAACCATACTGGCTTCCAACAAACAGGCATTCGGCACTCAGACAGACTTTCAGACAAAGAACAATAAAGCGCAATGTGTTCTTAGCCCCGAGGTGTTTAAATACCCAACATAATCAAACCAAACACAACACAGCTGGGATATCATCACCGAATACAACCAATGCAAAACAATTAGTCATGTGTCTAGAGTTAGTTCATGCTGAGGTGCCATCTGCGTGAGTATCTCCGTGGGGTATTTTGAGATGAAACTTCACAGACACATTGTGGGGACACCTGAGACTTATATTACATCTTGTAAAAACGGGCATAACAGGTCTCCTTTAAAGCATATGGTAGGAGCTCTAGATTAGGATGCTTGATTCAAAGCGGAGATAAATTTCAGCATATCAGCATATTGTTCCTCGAACATGTCTAAAGTTTGGAAATAAAAGAACAGCTGTGTGTGTAGAACGTAGTGGGTGTATAAACTGGACCGTAACTACTAAAAGCTGTGAACTGTGCAAGCAAAACAAACATTTAAAGGAATGTTTCAGATTATTTTACTAAAATGGTCTGGAATATCACTCTCTTTTGTCTGATTAGCACATGTGTAACCATAGAAGCTTTATTTGTTTCTCGAACAGTGTGTCTATAAAAGCATACCTCATAATTAGTGCCTCCATGAGGAAATCCATCTCATCTTGCTCAGAACAGATTTCTGGAAGAGTCTATCATACAGCCACGGAAAGAAAGACAGACTTAATAAATAGCTTTCAAATGCGGACACCACTCTGAACACAAAAACAGTGATACTGACCTTGATAGCAACCTGCATAGCAGTGTTGTCTCCATTCATACCCAGAACCTGACCTTCATACACTTCCCCGAAAGCACCGTGCCCTAAAGCCCTGCAACCAAAATGTCCTTTATTGAAAATAATGGCTGAAGCGTACAATGTGACATTAACCTGGTTCCAGTTAGCAACCAGAACGATTAAAGGAAAAATCCACCCTCAATGACATTTACCGTTCATTGTTGTCCAGGATTTTTTTGTAATCGAGTGCTAAGTTGATTTTTTTGTTATTTGTTTAAACATCGTTCATCGACATGTTTTAATCTAAATTTTCACTTTGTTGAATAGTTTCCTACCTTAACCACAATGCCATTCAACTACCTGCCAATGCTTTCACCACTGGGATTTAGCTCAGAGACAGATACAACAGCTCTTTATTTCCTCAGCATTCTCACCTCCTCATCTGTACACTCTGCTCAAAAGGTTCCGAACATCAACTTTCAGGCTTATAGTGCAATCAGCACCATCATGGATGTCATCTCAAAGATCTCTAACGTGCCAAGTCGAGTCTCTGCTGTAAACAATATTTGTTGTCTTCACTAGTTCTACAGCGGATTTCTCCGTAATATGACGTAGATCTTCACTGGAACATGGCGAGTGGAAAAAAAAGGTTTTGCTCTATTGATTTTTTTTTTTTTGATCCAACAGTGAAACGTGACCATAATTCCTTATGCTTGAGTTCTCTTATGAGCCCCTTTGAAGAGAGAGTCCCTAACTCTAACCCTAGATAATTCAATGAACTCTAACGAAAATAAAGAAAATACAACACCAAACAACAAATTAATAAACACACCACAATTTTTCTAATGTAAACACATTTAATGTGTTCCAGGGTGGACTTTCCTTTAAAGGTTCCATGTATTCTTTCTACATCAGAGAGTTTTCCCCTTTTATCAAAGACTACAAAGAGAGCCCCTTTAGAAAGCTTTAAGTCTAATTGTAATATGTTTGCTTGCTAAAGATACGTTTTAACTGATTATCCTGGATATGTTTTAACCAATTAGTCTATAAGGCAGAAGCACCTGAGGAGGGTGATGTTCTTGCGTGGAACCTCATTCAGCTCACAAAATGATGCAGCTTTGCCAGCAAAGCAATAGTTGGGGTTGTAGTCAGTCATGATGATAGAAGAGCGAATCTTGCTCAGCTTGTGTTCGGGGCTCTGCAAACATACCCGGACTGCATGGAGGTAGTTCTTCTTGCGGTAGTAAACTGCAGGAACACAAGGTTAACAAAATGGGAGGTGCACATAACAGTAGACTCATACTACACACCATTTACAGGGCAATCTTGTTAACCATACAAATGAGAGAAATTTATCCTTAACCTTTCTGTAAGGATTATGGAGGTTATGAAGATACTTCAGTTACAGTCCCCTCCAAAACTAATGAAATGTCAAGGCCAATTCATTTGTTTGTACTATACACCAAAGACATTTGGGTTTGAGATGAAAAGATAGATATGAGATAAGAGTTTAGGATTTCAGCTCCTGGAATTTACATCTAGATGTGTTAAACAACATAAAATATAGGACCTTTTGTGTCAGACCACCCAATTTTTAAGTGGACAAAAGTATAGGTACAGATAAGTCTTGAAGTAAATTAAAGTAAATAGCACTTAATATTTGCTTGCGTAAGCCTGCGACTCATTGATATTACCAAATTTTTGGGTTCTTCTTTTGTGATGCTTTTCCAGGCGTTTACTGCAGCTTTTTATAGTTTTTGTTTGTTAAAGGGGGTTTCTCCCTTCAATCTCCTATTCAGGAGGTGAAATGCTGCTCAATTGGGTTAAGGTATGAATATTGACTTAGCCAGTCTAAAACCTTTCACTTTTTCCCCACTGATAATGTCCTTTGCTGTGTTGACAGTTTGTTTTTTTGTATCATTGTCTGATTCATTTGGATGCATTTTTCTGTAACTAGGCAGACAAAATGCTCCTGTAAACTTCTGAATTCATTCTGCTGCTACCATCATGAGTTACATCATCAATAAGAAGCAGCCATGCCAACAAAAGCCATGACACTACCTCCACCGTGTTTTGGATCATGAGCAGATCCTTTCTTTCTCCACACTTTGGCCATTACATCACTTTGGTAGAGGTTAATCTTGGATCCAGAACCCATGTAGCTCATCTCTGTATTTATTTGTGAATTCCAAAATGGCTTTCTGATTCTTACTGCTGCTGATGAGTTTGCATCTTGTGGTATGACCTCTATATTTCTGTTCTCCAAGTCTTCTTTGAAAGGTAGATTGTGATACCTCCACCCCTGCCCTGTAAAGGTTGTTGGTGGTGTCACTGACTGTTGTTTTTAGGTTTTTATTCACAGCTCTCAGAATGTTTGTGTAATCAGTTGTTGTTGTTTTACTTGGCCCACCCATTCGGTGAGTGTTGCTCAGTACACCAGTGGTTTCTTTCTTTTCCAGGACAATCAAAATTGACTATACCAAATGCCTCAGAGTTCCTTTTTTTCTCAGGTTTAAAATGGCTAGCTTTTCTCCATAGACAGCTCTCTTATCTTCATGTTGGCTTATCCTTTTTAACAACAAATGCAGTCTTCACAGGTGAAACTGAAGGCTAAAACCAAGAGTAGATGTTCAGAGCTATTTATTGTATAAACAAACAATCTAACAGTATACACCCAGGTAACAAGAAACATTCACCCGCCACATCTTCCAATATTTTTGCTCGCCTACAAATTGGGTGGTCTGATACAAACTGTGCTATTTTCTATGTTGTTTGACACATCTACATAGAAATACTTGAAATTATATCTGAAATTTCTTGCATCTTTTGATCTCAAACCCAAATGTCTTCAGTCTACAACAAAAACAAATGAATTGATGTTGTCGTTCAAATAGTTTCAGTGGGCACTATATCTTACAACATGATACATCATCGAAAGTGAAATACAGTGCCTTGCAATTAAAACTGTAATTTTTTGTGAAGAATCAACAACAGGTGGGACACAATCATGAAGTGGAACGAAATTTATTGCATATTTCAAACTTTTTCAACAAATAAAAAACTGAAAAATTGGGCGAGCAAAATTATTCAGCCCCCTTAAGTTAATACTTTGTAGCGCCACCTTTTACTGCGATTACAGCTGTAAGTCGCTTGGGGTATGTCTCGATCAGATTTGCACATCGAGAGACTGAAATTTTTGCCCATTTCTCCTTGCAAAACAGTTCGAGCTCAGTGAGGTTGGATGGAGAGCGTTTGTGAACAGCAGTTTTCAGTTCTTTCCACAGATTCTCGATTGGATTCAGGTCTGGACTTGGATTTGGCCATTCTAACACCTGGATA
>JAFFST010002871.1:19125-33453 GCA_022414735.1 Noturus placidus | reverse complement strand
CCTGTTGTTGATTCTTCACAAAAAATTACGGTTTTATATCTTTATGTTTGAGGCCTGAAATGTGGCAAAAGGTCGAACAGTTCAAGGGGGCCGAATACTTTCGCAAGGCACTGTATATATATATAAATAATGTATATAATGTATATAATATTATATATATATAAAAATTGCGATTGTACCAAATGGGAGGAGCTTAACACTTCTCCGAAAGTGCAAAGCGATAAAATACAGTGAAAAATATTAACCGCTGAGATTCCCTGTATTTTTATTTCTTATTACTGCAATTAGACCGTCATGATGATCACGATATCGACTTATCGTACGATATATAAAGGATATTGTCCGTCAGAAGACGGAATTAATTTAAAGAATGTATTAAAGAATGAAAAGTTCATCGCTATTTAAAAGTATTTGCACTACTATGCTATTAAAGCATCATTATATCAGCGGCTTAAAAATGACAATAACATCGCTTATCGCAATTATTTCTGCCAAATATATATCGGCCAACAAGTACAGTTTAAGAGCGGATACTTATTTAAAGAACAGTTTTGAAACACAGATGCGACATGAATAGGCATTTCTACCTGTAATGCCACGCCAGAATAACTAAAAAAAAAAAAAAAAAAAATTAAAAAATAAATAAATAAATAAAAAAACCTACACATACACACCAAGATAAACAACCTGAAACACTTTGACTGATGGTAAACGTCCACGTTTCCTCCTCCTTCTTTCTTCACCTCTATAACGGATCCATATCTAACACGAGAGCTGTCAAGGTTCAGAGAACAAGACTCCAGCAAAGTGCGGATTAAAGTCAGCCTTTAGCGCTGACGCTCGGTATCGATCCGCTTTTATTCCAGGTGAGAGATTTTTTGTTTGCTGTTTCGTCTGTGGATGATTCTCTGACAGGCCTTTCTTCGCCTAAGCAGCAGGAGCGACCCATTTTAGAAACTTTGCTGTAACGCCGCTGACTCGTTACAAGGTGAACCCAACGTATCCGGCAGCGTTTTTGTTTTTTTTTCCCCCAGGAGGTTCTGCTTTAACCTGAAACTCTGCTTCGGAGAGCGAAGGCACGTGTCTAGCACCGGGAATGGAATTGGCCTGTTTTCTGGGTTGGTTTTTTTTTTTCCGCCTTCAGATGTTCGCTCTTTAGAGAACGACTTCACAAATCGAGTGGAAGGTTAAGAGCCACTTTTGATACTAGACCTTCTCCCACGGGTCCTTACACTCTTTGAACACGCATTAAAATAAACACGTTGTATATATGTACATCTGTGCCACACACACAAAAAAAAAAAAAAAAAGAGTGATGAATGTAACTTTTCTAGAAACGAAAAAAAAAAATCATGGTTTTTGAACGCGCTGCAAGAGTTTAAACTTTTCGTTTACGTCCGAAGTTTCGTTTACGTCCGACACACTGGTTTCGGTACAATCCCCAGCTTAATCGTGGAGGTGATGTAGCACGGACGACCGGTTGCGATTTGCTTCAGAAAGGCACGGAGCAATTCAACAACAACAACAGAAAATTTTTCATCCTCGGATTTACCGAGTGGAACGGCGAGGATAGAGATTTGAGATAGGATCAATGAGTAGAGAAATGTTTCAGGTACGATAAGCTATATACATCCCATACCGTGGCCCCCCCTCCCCACCCACCTACTCTCCTCTTCCTCGCCCCTACCCAACCAGAAAACCAGGCCAGAGAAGAATCATGAGTCTCATCTCAGAATTAATGTCTACACCCTTGCAGGAATGCAATCTGGGCCTCTAAAAGAAGATTAGGAGGCAAACGCAGCAATACCAGCCTTTTAAAATAAAATAAATAAATAAAGGCAGCAAAAAAAAATGGATGCAGGGAGCACGAGACAGCAGGCTTCTGGGATTAATGGCATCCAGATGTTGTATTGGCGCAAGAGAGGAGGGATCAAAAAAAAAAAAAAACGTGGGATCGTTCTGCGCACATGGTGGCGGATCAGGCGAAGTGGTCAACTTTATGGAGAAAGCAGGGTAAACAATAAAGCCAAATCGGGTGCTGAGGAAAAAATAATGTGCTTTTCTCAAAGCAGATTCCCATTGCATGTCTGAGACGAACTTTTCATCTGGGTAATCACGCCTTGCGTGTGCTAGCAGGCATGTGTGAGAACTTAAATAAGGAATAAACCATTCCCCCAAATCAGCGTGGGAAAGCCCAGGAGCAAACCATAAGCTCACACCATTCTTTCAAAAAATAGTTATGTTGGAAATGAGGGAGAAAAGATAGATGATAGATCCATTATAAAAGCCAGTGTATAATGTGTGTGGTGAGAGAGAGAGAGAAAGAGAGATAGAGAGAGAGAAAGAGAGAGAGAGAGAGAAAGAGAGAGACCCCATTATAAAAGCAAGTGTAGAACGTGTGTGGGCTATAAAGTGTGTATAGATAGAGAGAGAGATGGATAGATAGACAGACAGATAGACAAACACATAGATCCATTATCATTATAGATCCATTAGAGAGAAAGAGAGAGAGAGATAGAGACAGAAAAAGAGAGAGAGACCCCATTATAAAAGCAAGTGTAGAAAGTGTGTGGTGAGAGAGAGAGAGTGAGAAAGAGAGAGAGAGAGATAGAGAAAGAGACAGAAAGAGAGAGTGAGAGAGAGAGAGACCCCATTATAAAAGCTAGTGTAGAAAGTGTGTGGTGAGAGAGAGAGAGTGAGAAAGAGAGAGAGAGAGACCCCATTATAAAAGCAAGTGTAGAAAGTGTGTGGTGAGAGAGAGAGAAAGAGATAGATATAGAGAAAGAGAGAGAGAGAGAGAGAGAGAGAGAAAGAGATAGAGAGAGACCCCATTATAAAAGCAAGTGTAGAAAGTGCGTGGGCTATAAAGTGTGTATAGATAGAGAGAGAGATGGATAGATAGACAGACAGATAGACAAACAGATAGATCCATTATCATTATAGATCCATTAGAGAAAGAGAGAGAGAGAGAGAGATAGAGAAAGAGACAGAAAGAGAGAGACCCCATTATAAAAAGCAAGTGTAGAAAGTGTGTGGTGAGAGAGAGAGAGAGTGAGAAAGAGAGAGAGAGAGACCCCATTATAAAAGCAAGTGTAGAAAGTGTGTGGTGAGAGAGAGAAAGAGAGAGTTAGCGAGAGACCCCATTATAAAAGCAAGTGTAGAAAGTGTGTGGTGAGAGAGAGAAAGAGAGAGTTAGCGAGAGACCCCATTATAAAAGCAAGTGTAGAAAGTGTGTGGTGAGAGAGAGAAAGAGAGAGTTAGCGAGAGACCCCATTATAAAAGCAAGTGTAGAAAGTGTGTGGTGAGAGAGAGAAAGAGAGAGTTAGCGAGAGACCCCATTATAAAAGCAAGTGTAGAAAGTTTGTGGTGAGAGAGAGAGACCCCATTATAAAAGCAAGTGTAGAAAGTGTGTGGTGAGAGAGAGATAGAGACCCCATTATAAAAGCAAGTGTAGAAAGTGTGTGGTGAGAGAGAGAGAGAGAGAGAGAGAGAGAGAGAGAGATAGCGAGAGAGAGAGACCCCATTATAAAATCAGGTGTAGAAAGTGTGTGGTGAGAGAGAGAGAGATAGCGAGAGAGAGAGAGAGACCCCATAATAAAAGCAAGTGTAGAAAGTGTGTGGAGAGAGAGAGAGATAGCGAGAGAGAGAGACCCCATTATAAAAGCAGGTGTAGAAAGTGTGTGGTGAGAGAGAGAGAGAGAGAGAGAGAGACCCCATTATAAAAGCAAGTGTAGAAAGTGTGTGGAGAGAGAGAGAGAGAGCGAGAGAGAGAGAGACCCCATTATAAAAGCAAGTGTAGAAAGTGTGTGGTGAGAGAGAGAAAGAGAGCGAGAGAGAGAGAGAGAGAGAGAGAGAGAGATAGCGAGAGAGAGAGAGACCCCATTTTAAAAGCAAGTGTAGAAAGTGTGTGGAGAGAGAGATAGCGAGAGAGATAGAGAGAGAGAGAGAGAGAGAGACGGAGAGGGAGAGAGAGACCCCATTATAAAAGCAAGTGTAGAAAGTGTGTGGAGAGAGAGATAGCGAGAGAGAGAGAGAGACCCCATAATAAAAGCAAGTGTAGAAAGTGTGTGGTGAGAGAGAGAAAGAGAGAGAGAGAGAGAGAGAGAGAGAGAGAGAGAGAGAGAGAGACCCCATAATAAAAGCAAGTGTAGAAAGTGTGTGGAGAGAGAGAGAGAGAGAGAGAGAGAGAGAGAGAGAGAGAGAGAGAGAGAGAGAGCGTGAGAGCGCGAGAGAGAGAGAGAGATAGCGAGAGAGAGAGAGAGAGAGAGAGAGAGGGAGAGAGAGACCCCATTATAAAAGCAGGTGTAGAAAGTGTGTGGTGAGAGAGAGAGAGAGAGAGAGAGGGAGAGAGAGACCCCATTATAAAAGCAAGTGTAGAAAGTGTGTTGGCTATAAAGTGTGTATAGATAGATAGAGGGAGAGAGAGAGAGAGAGAGAGAGAGAGAGAGAGAGACAGAAAGACAGACAGATAGATCCATTATAAAAGCCAGTGTAGAAAGTGTGTGAGCTTAAGATGGAGCAGTCATCATGGAGGCTCTTGAAGCATCATCACATGATGGCAGAGTTACAGGGACACGCTCCACGATGCTGACGCTCCAGTTATCTGGGACATTGAGGCGGTGAGAAATGCCTGCGAGGGCTTAAAACGCCGCACCAGCAATAAAGCCTGGTCTGAACTTAATGTCCATTAATAACAGCGCGCAGCTGGAGACGACTAATAAAAGTATTCGGAGCGGTACACTGCGAGGTGGCGACACACTCCGATTGAGGATACGCGAAGCTGTCACTGCGGGAACGCTCCACACCTCTTTCGCATACTCCTTTCGGTTCGGTGCGGAATTTTACCGTGGCGCTATTGTACGTTTCGTTTCGGATTGGTCGGAAAGCGTTCGGTTTACACGAAAGCGCTGCTGAATTTCATGATCAAACTCATACGTTATCGTTTCTATGGTAACAGCTCGTTCTCGTTCACAGGACCGTGTACGATAGACGCTCGACATAATTACAAACGATTAGAAACGTGCTTGTTTAACAAGAGTTGTCGGTATGGTGACGTTTTCTCATAGATGTTTGCGTGACATTTGTGGAAGGAGTCTCCAGTGCGAGTGCTCCACTATTTTTCACTATCCCACTATGTTTTAAATGCTGAGCAAGTTTTTTTTTTTATCTCAGATGCATGTGAATCTATTGAATGAGGACTTTAAAACAACATTAGGTACGTTTCAAATCCATAACAGGTGCGGAAGTATCGGAACTCGGACTCGAGTCCGATCACTGCAAGCGATTCCCCTTGACTCAAACTCATCTCCAACGGTTCAGATTGAGGAGCATTCGTCAGCCGACGCAGACGCCGATGCCTTTTGAAGTTCTCGGTTGATCTCGTAATGCGCTCCCACCCTGTGTGGGCCTCTCTCTGATGAAAGGAAAAGCTACAGAAAGTCCTTTTGTCTCGTCTTTCTGGAGCGCCTCACCTCTCGTTACGTTAATAATGTAGCAATCGTGCGGCGGAATCGGCCCTGGAGGGTTTTAAGTATTTATCACGGACAGGATATCAGCCAAGCCTTGTTAACCGGTCACTGCTTTCCCATCCCCCCGTCAGTGTTCACTCCCCCCCCCACACGACCGTATTTTTCTTTTATGTTTAGAGACGAGTGTCGTATTTATACCTCAATTCCATGTGCTTATGGTATGGTGCTTAGTAGAGGACCTACATCATAAAAAAAGATCAACTCCGACTTGCTCCTTCCTCCTGAAGTCACATGATAGCATGCACGGAGTAACACGCAACGTTACAACAACACGCCATTGTGTACGGCTTTGTTTCCACAACAAGAGAAACATCAGCGACGGCTTTTTAGTGCAGTTGGGGTGGGAAGGCTGGGTTATTGATGGAATTCCACGGAAATCCATTCACTGGAGACGAGTCCCACTTTTTTACGTAATTACACGCTGGCACTCCGCTGGAGACAATGGCCGATTTGTGTCGTTAAACCCGAGCATCCATTACACTTGGTGCAGAGTGAAAAAAGCAGAAAAACAAACACGTTTGTGTCCGGAGTACAGCAGTGACTTCTGTCATTTAATAAGGGTTTATTGCAACACTCTTGACTTAACAGCTCGGTATCTTTTACCTCGGACAATATGTACAACGTGTGAGGCTTGGGAGCTGGCAGATAAACGCGCCCTAAACACATTTTGATTGTGTTTCTACTCAACAAAAGACAAAATGTTGAGTATTAAAAAGTGCGGTAGTTATTACCGTCGTTCCCGGATGTGATTTACATCCGAATCGTTCATGTCAGAAAACTGCGAGTGCACGCCTTTGGAAGGATTACGCCGTATTTTACCTTCTAGAACGGAGGTCTTCAACAGGGGGTCCGCGACCCCTAGGGGGTCCGTGGAGGTACTGCATGGGGGTCGCGAAAGTTTTTACAATATATATAATTAGGGGGTCCCCGATCCATCTCGCCATCAGTTTGGGGGTCCTTGGCCTGGAAAACGTTGAAGACCCCTGTTCTAGAAAATGTCACCCGAGTTCAAATTAACGGTGTAACCATGCACCCCAGTCGAGAGTCGATACGAAGGGGTCATACTGGCTTCATGAAAAATTTAATAAAGAAAAACTACACATTGTCGTATGTATATAAAAAAATTGCTATAAAAAGAGGTATACAAAAATGTACTACAGGTTCACCAGATCTTAAAAAGAAGTAAATCGATTTATAAATTCTTCCAAAACGATTGATGGAATACACCTGGGAAGTCTCTGACCTGGGGACGCAAATGTAACAAGCTCCATAGCAGCCCGAGGAGTCGCTTTAATTGAAAATGGAGCTCCAAAGTCGTCTAAAACGCCTATTTTTTCAAGGAACCGGCATGGGACTGGTGTTCTTTGGAATCTACCGAAGAGCACACTTTTTAACCACTAGAACATAGTTATACGTAACAGTATAACCTATAACGTGCGTCGGTCGTCGTGATTCGGAGCTATGGGTTGCGCAGGTTTGGACCTGCAGGTGTTCCAACAGCATTACTTGCATGAAATGACGTTTACGTAGCTTTATAGGATATCGCTTATCCGAGCGAATCGATCAGAAACGATCGTAATATCCTTAAACAATACTACACATCTGGAAATCTAAAGTCACGAGAAATCATTCTAGGTTTTATTTCGAATCTGAATCCGATGGATACCTTTCAAGTGAATCCTAGCTACTTATTTAGGATGTCTAACTGAACCTTTCCTGATGTGTAGATACCACAGTGTGACACTCCATAGGAAGACTTCTACGGAAAGCGCACACGCCGTTATTTGTGTGTTTTTATTCCAGATACTTTTTCACCCGCACAAAATTTATCTTTCTGAAATACCTGAGCTCTTTTTTCTTTTTCCCTTTTCATATTCGAAAATCGGCACCCTATTTGTACCCGAGCGCGGATGCCTTTCCCTGAGAAAGTAAGATTAAACCTAAAGAAGGGAGCCAAAGAAAACAGAACATGAGATAGGACATTTTAGTATCCTACGACGTCATTTTTCTTTATTTGTATAAACATCAAAGGACATCACTGTCAAGGTAATGGGAGTTTTAGACAGCGGAACGATAAACGCTTTTGGGAGGAACGCAGAGGAAGATCAAGAGTCTCTCTCGCTCTCCCGAAACAATCAGCGTAGGCACTGCGCAAACGCATTCCTGAACTGCAAAATTCTGGCACTTTTACGACCTTCCTTCTCCGTTTGACTCATTTTTACATTTACACAGTGTTTTATGGGCTGCTATTGTGGTTACCATGGCAATCCCAACAATTGTACGGTCTCCTCACAGAAGGCTTTTGGACTGCAAATACAAAACAAGGACACTAGAGGAAAAGAAAAAAAAACACAATACAGTTTTCAAAGCTGGTTCATAACAGATAAAAAGGTAGACAAAACAGGTTTGGGGGACAACAAAGAGTCTAGACACGAGCGAGTTGCATCGTGCGTGTCTAGGCATATGATGTCCAATGAACGTCCAATGACGAAAGTGCCCACATACAGCTTTCTTTTACCCAAAAAATCTGGAAACAAAATAAGCCCTATAATAGATTGGATTCCTACAGCAAATTCCAATTTGTCAAGCGAACATGTCGTGGCTTGCTGACCGCGTGCCTGAAAACAATGAGGAACTCGTGGAAGAACTCAGTGAGGAGCTGTGGCTAGGAGCCAGCTGGACCATGGGTGTTCGGGCTGGGCAAAGGGGCATGGGTCAGCGCCAGTCTACTCATTAACAAGAAGCACAACTGGCCCGTGACAGAATTATACCATGCCGTCTCTCTCACCGTTTTGACCAGAGAATGCCGGTCTAGACGCATGCTCCCCCACTGGTTATTATCGCTCGATGATTGCCAACAAGCAAGGCAACTTAATGATAATAATAATTTAATAATTTATCAATTTGTATAGCGCTTTTTTACAATGGTACATTGTCTCAAAGCAGCTTTACAGAAATATCATTTTTACATTTACAAGCGACTTACTAATGAGATCACATTCACACACCAATGGTAGCAGAGCTGCCAGCTTGCCATTGGGGGCAACTTAGGGTTCAGTGTCTTGCCCAAGGACACATTGGCATGTGGAGTCACCCGGGCCGGGATTCGAACCGCCAACCCCACGGTTAGTGGATTAGTGGACAACCCGCTCTACCGACTGAGCCACAGCCGCCCCAATGATGTCACTGTGTGGCCAGCAGACCCACAACGGTGGGGTTCTCGCTGGCAGACATATTTTCTCAGTTAACTGCTGATGAGAATTAAACAGCATTAGTTCGAGGCAGATGTTTAAGATGAGAGACAATTACTAGAAGAGAAATGCCAGAAACTGGGGGAGTTTGGTAATCCTGGCTGGCACTTGGGGTTCCTAGATCAAGTCAAGGCAAGACTGTACTGCCCCAGGTACTGAGTGCTCTCATGCCAAACTGACTACAGCCCAATATTACTCAATTTCTCTTATCAATATTCTTCTATAAAGACTCCCTGGAGTCGTACACCTCCAAACTCCAAACTCAAACATACGATGTCCAATTTCTGTCACGAGAGATGACTTCCTTAGCTTTTCTAGACACTTAAAAGTGCTTTTCATTGTAGGGGAGGGGGATCTCCTCAACCACCACCAGTGTGTAGCATCCACCTGGATGATGCGACGGCACCCACAGTGCGTCAAGACACACCAGCTATTGGTGGAGAGGACGAGAGGCGAGTGATGTAGCCAAATCAAGGATGGAGATTATTAGGGGGCCATGATAGATAAGTACCAATGGAGGAATTTCGCCAGGACACCTTCACGTTTATTTAATTGAGTCTCAGTCATATATATCTAAACTTTTAAACCCAGGGCTTCTGGTAGAACCAGGATCATGTGTTCCGTCTATATAATTACTATATAATATGTACAAGAATTTTTTAAAATGGTTTATACTGACTTGTCCTTAATGTGCCTTACCTGAAAGGCAAGATTCCATCAGCCAAATGGGAGAAAATTTAATTACAAGATGATCCAAGTCAAGGTTAAATTAAAGCCAGTTGGTCCAGATGTAATTATAGTTTTAATAGGAATTTAAGATGTCATTAGACAAACAACAGAACTGCTGGCAACACACCACAATGTTTTTACGTTTCAAGGAAACAGTTATTATAATGACTGTACAAACACCTTTCGACTACAGATGAATACAGTAGGACCCGCAATTAAACTACATTCTTGGTGATTATGTTTTGAAATTAATTTCACAATACTAATGGAAAAGTTCAAATGCGGGAACACTGAACAATATACAAGGGGGTCACATGGTGACAGATGGATAACTGTTTAAGCAACAAAACACCACGTTTCCACCATTACACCAATTGTTAAACGCACTACAATCGATTATGGATAAAGAATGTAGGGTCCCCATGAGAAGCCTAGAAACAGGAAGTCAGAATAACGAGTGTGCTGAACTGCTCGACTGA
Organism: Noturus placidus; assembly: GCA_022414735.1. Lineage (NCBI taxonomy): Eukaryota > Metazoa > Chordata > Actinopteri > Siluriformes > Ictaluridae > Noturus > Noturus placidus. Next base: position 23,466 of record JAFFST010002871.1, on the reverse strand, counting down.
TTTCCATACCAGTTAATATTTTATATTTCAGGTGTGCTATACAACAGCCAAATCTAAACAAATTTGGCAGTAGCTTATCAAACTAGCTAAATATGGAGAACGTTGAAAGACTTTAGCAAGAGCCTTTTGTTCCCATTGTGGAGTATTTCTCGCCGCTATCTTCCTTTTGGTTTTTAGGTTTTAAGACATACTACAACACCGTACCGGGCATTATTTTGGAAAATAAGCAAATAAACTGAGTAAATGTCCGTTATCGCTTAAAAGCCCATCAATCTGATGAAGCGCAACAATTTCATCACAGCATCTGTATCAATTCAACAGCCAAAAGTCAGGTTTCCCCCAAACAAAAAACACAAGAAGATACGTACTACATCACTGTCAGGAACCACCGAGTACCAATGCAGACAAACCGTTACAGGGAAAGGTGGGGGGAGGGTGCTGAAGGAGGAAAGAAAAGCAAACCCTCCCTCTGAACAACCCTCCCCCCCCAACTCCCCCTCAAACCCCACCTCCTTTCAGGGTCACCCTTTAGAGAAGAAGAAAAAGGACATCAATCTTTCCTTTCTCTCTACTGGAGCTGCTCAAGTTCACACAGATTCCCACTTTCTCACATCTGGAGCTCATTTTCTGGGGCTCCTGAAAGTTCAGGTCACTATTAATAACCACAACGAACTGAGCTCAAGTTCAGCCAAGTGTCTGTGCTTACCTCCCTGACTGACATCACTTAGAAAGGCATTAGAAAGCCTTTAAAGATGGTCATAGCAGGCGCACAGCGGGCCGAGGAGGTTTGCGTGAAAACACAAAAAGTAAAATCACCATAAAGGGGTTTGAGGTGCAAGCACTTCGAAGACATTAGGTCATGTCCAAAAAAAATACAAATAAAAAATAAGATCGACAGGTATTGACAATGACCTTCATGGTAAACAGGTCAAGATATTGCTTGCTAGTTGATAGCAAGGGATGGATATATCTGAAAATACCATTTTGGCCTCCTGACCACTCAAGGTGTGAACATTGGAAACACCATTTTGGTTCGCTCAAAAATGAAGCCTTATTTAAAGAAAAACACTGATGTCACGGTGTCAGCGTACCCATGTGTTAGAAATCCGTTCGCCATGCCTCTGACAAGGCGTTTACTTTGTGGTCGGGACTTTTTTAATTACGTGTTCTCAATTTAATTTTGCTTAGCATTATTATTAAATCCTTGTGCTGCGGTGCGAACGAGGATTCTGTGTACGCCACGAGCGAACACTTTGGATTCAAGCGTAACGTTATCATGGTCAAGTCGTACACTGGACGGCGACTAACTCCTAAGTTCAAAAAGGTTCTCTCCCTTATTTGGAAAAGTAAACCGAACAGACATACTAGAATTGAAGTGTGATCCTGAGGGACGCGACAGAAAAGCTTTGCAGAGAGATCGCGAGTTCGTGTGCTGCAGCCATCTCTGACGGGAGTCCTGGAGAACAAAGCTGGTTGTGATCTCTAGTTAGGAGGGAGAGCGTTACGGCGTTATTCTATCCCCCGGTCAATCAATCAGAGGGACGCTGATCAATCCCGAGCGTCCGTTTATTTGTGTAAGGCGGATAGCAGTTTCCTCAGTGTGCGTTACGCTTCCCCATGTCACAGCATTAGCAAGATGCTCATGATGCTGTAAGTGGCTTGGCACATCCCGGATGAAGCAAGTGTTCGCCCATACCCACCCTGATTGGCACGCAGGCTGGTGGGCGGGAACCGGCAGGTGACCAAATTAGGCGGGGAGAAAAAAAAACCTATAAAAAACAATACAAGAGGAAAATACTAGAACTAGCGACACGATCCAGTATCGGAACAGCATTAGCGTAACATAGTCACGTGATCGATAATCGATACCCAAGGTACCATACCAACAGAGACTAGCCTCCTCTTTAATAAAACATGCGTGGGATGGCCAATACTCAAGGTTTCAGTATCGATTTCAGTATCGAGAGAAATGTGTACTGTTCCGCCTCTAACTAGACTAAATTTTTTCACTCGAATGAAGTGGGGAAAAGCTGGCGAATAAACAAAAGACCAAAAATGGCATATAAACAATGCAATAAAGTGCAAAGAAAATATTTTGTGCATTCTAGCCTCTCCAGAACTGTACTAGCACCCCCCCCAAGACTGTTCGTCTGAGGCTTCAAAAACACTACAATAAGACACGAATGAAGGAATGCTCTTAAATGAAGGCGATCTGATCAGGCACCTGGTCAACTAGTGAGGGCTGTGAGGACACTCGGCTTCGTACTCTTCGTACTCTCTGCATCGCATGCGGGTGTTTATCAGTGCACAACAGGACTAACAGGAAGACGTATGTTTTAAACCACAAACACCGGCAGGGCTTGGAAAAAAAAGGTGCTTAGAGCATGGAAAACTAAAGCGGTCCTTTAAATAAAGAGCAACAAGAGGTAGATAGAAGCCCCCCGCTAGTCCAAGCACCGATTAGTGAGGACTCAGCATGGCTAATATGATGAAGGTCTAATTAAATCAGAGCGTTTTAAGGTGGAACTACACGATTAAATATGAGCCGTTTTAGCATTGCATTAGCTGAACAAGCGGCATTTAACTATCCGACATTTAAACCGAAGCAAGTTTCGTTTAATCAGAGCAGACATTTGAGTAAATTATAACTAGACACTGTTTAATTCAAACTAGCTTAGCATTACACATCAACACGAAGGTTTCTGAAAAAAATAACAAAATGGTACTTTATACTTTATATAGGCGGTTAGCTAGAAAACGAAAAAAAGGAACTTGCCGTGTTATTTCTTTTTAGCCGGCTCTCGTAGAAGGATCCGTGGTTTTGTTTATTTTGCTTCTTGTTTCGTTTGCTTCTGCGCAACATACTACGTTGCTACGTTAACGAAACAGCTTCGGTTGCAAGAATTATTCTAGCGCTCAGGAATTTTCACTTGGTTATGAATCAGGGCTCAGCAATACGAGGGTATGTCGGGATATTTTCTGACTTTTTCCCCCTTTTTGCAATAATTTTTTTAAATACTTAAATTCAGTACGCAAGTTTAAACTTTCACTAAATCAATTCTAAAAATACAATTCAAAATGTAAAGGTTCAAATTTACTTTAGTTTTTTTTTCTGCTTCATTTTGAAGTGCTTTATTGTTGATATAAAATATATATTATTTTTTTAAGCATAATTAAACCCAGTTTAATTAAAACTACTGTTTGGCTAAAATTACATGAGATAATTCAACTTCATATAGTGTATTTAGGAAATGATGACTACTGGGTAGATACTGTGGCTCGAACTTAATGAAAATGGTGGTTTTTAGAATTGGTCACGCGTTTTCCCAGTGGGCCAACACGAAAACAGCTGCCATACACAGTGACCCAGAAAGACTAAGAAAGGAGGACTCTGGGAGGCTGAACGTTTAAACAAGAAAGCCACGATATTGTAATTAAAACCTGTGCGTGACGTGGAAATGGTTCGGGCACTCAAACACGACTCTGTCATTATTAAACATAGTTCAATGATAGAAGTACGCTGAACAGAAAGAGACGAGAGAGAGAGAGAGACAAGAGAGAGTGAGAGAGAGAGACAGACAGAGAGAGAGAGAGAGACAGACAGAGAGACAGAGAGAGAGAGAGAGACAGAGAGAGAGAGCAAGTGCAGGGATCGAGTGGGCCTTGAGAAAGTGTTGGAGTGAGTAGGAGATCTGCTGAATAACAAGGTTCCCTGGGCTTCATGGTGGCGAGGCCGTCGTCTATGAAGAGCTGGCAGTCATTAACCTTGATTTCACAGAAAGGAGAATGAGAGCGCTCAGAAAGCGAAGGTTAAACGGCAAAGGAACGAAATCAGAGTCTTTGTGTGCGCCTTGTGGCCAGATACGCGTTTCATTCAGGGAGCCCGTGAATGGAGCTCTGTTCAGCTACAAAGATGAGGAGGCTGCGTGTTGTGTCAGAGAGGCTCTTTCACTGAACAAGCTCTCCCTCTCTCTTGTTCACTAACACACACACACACAGAGAAGAGGGCTGAGAAGCCGAGCTGAGAGGACAGGTAAAATGGTGCTGATCCTATTCTCATGCAAACCGTGCTCATTTTATAATTACCTGCTCTTGTTACCCCCCTACCCACCCACCCCTCCATCCCCCCTCCCCCTTCCTTCCACCTCACGTGTCTGGGCTTTTATCTTAAGAGTGCGCTCTCGAGAGTAAGCGGGTTCACCTCTTAATGCTCCTGTGCTTTACGTAAACATTTCAAGTAAGTGTTCTTCCATGCAAAGTAGCTGATAAAGAAGTGTCGTGTTCAAGGCTGGAAATCAAACAGAAATCAAAATGACCTTGTGTGCGTCTGAGACATGGGGT
>JAFFST010002871.1:5500-19001 GCA_022414735.1 Noturus placidus | reverse complement strand
GGAGTGCACAATACACAAAAGGACTCGCTGTAAAAAGTATCGAGGGTGGGTTATTTTTTTTTTGTTTTAGGTGTTTGGGATGAAAAACATTTTGTAACGCTCGCTGGCTTGGCCGGAGTAGTAGCAGGACCTGGCGGGGACAGGAAGGGAAAGGCTGCTGTCGCCGCTCTGAAAGTATTCTCTCGGCCTTGTGCAAATGTGAATCGGGGTAAACGCAAATGTGGAGGAGACAGTGTGTCTCAGCATAGGAAGGCAGTCATGTGACCACACACGAACGAACACACACAGTTCCTCAGTGCTCGAACAGATAGCAACTGGAACTTCAGCTTTATACTGGAAATCGCGACTCACCCCGTCGTCAGGCAGCACCGCCACCTCGTAGCTCTAGGGTTCTAGGGCTGATCCAGAGCTCGGGGTGATGTCTGTACAGACATATCTTCACAAAGTAGCATATCAAATTCTCAAAGGCTTTTCTAAGAGTCACTACGACTCAATATGATTCATGGTTCAATATTCAATACTCAACAGCCAGCAAATCAGTAGGGTTGTGTTATTATATATAATTATTATTATTATTATCATTATCATCATTATTATTATTATTATTACTACAACTATATTACTATGAATAATAGCAATAATAATCAAATGTTATATTTTTTATTTGAAAAGTAAAAATATATTATTTGTATTACTATTATTAATAGTCTTCATTTTATTACTATTATTATCAGTAATAAGCAAACTTATAAGACATCAATTTGAATTTTTTTTGTTAGGTAAATATCTTATTTAAAAAAACAAAAGATTTATTTATTTATTACTACAAGCTGGTTGGAAGCAGTAAAAGATTTTACAGATTTTATTTATTTTTTTTCTCTTTCAGTTTTATAATTATATTTTATATTTGGTAATGTTATTATTTTTAAATATAAAGAAGTGTATGGTGATTTATCACAATATTATAAAACATTGCCCAGCCCTGTGTCCATTTGGGTTTCCATGCTGATCCTCGGATTGTTGTTTGGCTACAATAAACTGCCCCGAGATGTGTGTGTGTGTGTGTGTGTGTGTGTGTGTGTCTCTGTGTATGGTGTCCTGCGAAGGACATTCAGTCTGTATTCCAACAGCACCAGCAGTAAAAAATTTACATTTAAATAATAATAATAATAATAATAATAATAATAACAATAACAACAAACGTTACTACTGCCCAAGGAAACGGTTCAGTAGCTGACGGGAAGGTTGAGGAGTTCAAATCCCAGTACTGCCCGAGAACCAGTGACGTACCAAAAAGGAACGAACCCTAAATACCAGTCCAACCAGCAAACTGGCACTTCACCAGCCTGACCAGGGGAGGGAATCTCTCTCCACCCGCTGAAATCTTGCACTGTTTCCAGACAGCCAGTACTCCAACAGGCTGCGACGCTCTAATTAAACATGACGTGCGAGTGAAAGCCACCCAATAAAGCAGCCTTCCGACCCCTAAAACATTTAACGCCCCCACAGACTCGCCTTTAAAACACAAATCAATAAGAGCACACTGCGCACTCGTATTCCCCACACTGAATTAAGAATGAGGCCCGGAAAGAGTCGGGGGAGACGGGAGAAGGGAAAAAAGCACCAAACGCAGAAAGAAAGAAAGAAAGAAAGAAAAAAAAAAAAAAAAACCCACACACAACAGTTGGCCTTGGCCTCATTCACTCAGAAATGAAGAGTGGACATTTAGAGAGCACTAATGCATTTTATTTTTTAATTTCTCTAGGTGAAGCGAAGGAAAGAGAGAAAAGCTCTCATCCTGTCCTCCGGGCGTCCGAGAGACATTAATAAAGCCGAGCGACGATAAGACCGGGGTGTCTTCTCGGTCACGGAAATGCCTCTGTAGTCGGGAGGCAGCAGGTTGGTTTTTTTCAAGGAGGGGCGCAGGAGACTGGTGGGGAGGAAATCGGTACTGTATTTAACAGGAAACATCTTAACAGATGCAGATCGACAGATCCACGTGCTCTCGGTTTCAATACCCTCTTCACCTTGAGCTCACCGTTTCCCTTTCAGTCAAATCCACACTCCATCTTAAACTTTAATACCTCAAGGGTGGGCAAGTCATAAATTTATTAGCGAGCCCAGCAGGTCGGTAAAAGCTCCAGCGTGCTGCCAATGTATCATGTTTCCGTAGCCTGGAAACTATTATTAACTAGGCTAAAAAAAGTGGTAACTGATGTTTATTAACAAAAACAACAACAGCAACAACGTATGGTGAGCTAGTTCATTATTTAAGTGCATTAATGCAGATTTAATCCAAGCAAAGGAATAAGAATATGAATTCTTGGCGTGTGGTCTATGTGTATCCTTATGCTCTCCTGATAAAGTTTTCAACGTAGCTTAAGTCTTAGGGAAACGTTTCAGTTACGAAACTGTTGTGTTTTCCCCTCGCATCGTAACTAAAAACACGATTTTGTTTTCCTAGCATGTTTATTTTCTCTCGATACGGTTCGCACCTTCACACAGATGATGTCTTGTTTGTATCGAACAACTTTCTGACTTTATTTCGGTCTGCATTCCCAATATCCCGCATGTTCCTGATTCTGAAAAGTCCGTCAGTCAGCTACGCGTGCCAAATAATCGAGAAATGAACTAGTAATAACTGTTCGACCGTCGACCTGATCGAAAGCCTCTCCGTGAGAAATGAAGGCAACCCAGAGCATACGCCGCAGTATTCGGTGGAGCTCGCAATTTTTAAAAACTACCGCGTATTTTCCGTGGATTTGTGTCAGGGCGCGTTCAGCCGATACCGTCTTCGATTCAGGCGCGTCGGTCTCGTTTACCAACAAACATCACCGCGAAAGAATTTCATGCAATTGCAATTTTGCCAATTCGAGTAGTCATACACGTATAAGCATAGCTACATAGCAAGTGAAAACGTTTGTTTATACTAAAGTCGATACGAAGTACGGGTTTATTATTTTTTTTTATCCATTTGATGAACCTACCGCTAAGAGTCTCGGACGCACAAGTTACTGAAACGTCCATCCTTGATTTGTCTTTTGAAAACAGTGCGTAAATAATGAAGGAAGACGTCTAAACAGGATCGATAAATACATCAAATTACCAAACTATAACATTCACACCTTTCAGTACGTTTTGAAGAGTTACACTTCTGGGCTTTAAATGGCAACTCAAAGCCTACCGTGGTACTGACTCTAGAAGAATGAAACGAAACGATCTCGTGTCTGATGACATTCTCTGCTTTTACAGGGTGAATAAAAACGTGTTAGAGTAATTAACCGCTCGATTCCAGCATGCTGGATACACCTTACAGGTCACATGTTATCTTATTCAGGCAGTCGGACCCGAAGGAGAGTCGGCGCTCTAATTCACCGTGTAAACTATTACCAGACATCGGGATAATAATTCAATACCTGAGCTCCGACGCTGCAGGCTCGAGGCCTGACGAGACCGAGGTCCTGACTTAATTTAGACCTATATGCTTTGAGAGGGAACGGAAAAGGACAAGGAGAGGGGCAGGGGGTGGGGGGATGTTGGAGTTTGGAGAGGTGGGGGGCGGGGGGGATCTGTTGGCAGAGTTTTCCACTTGTAGCTCCAAATGTATTTTCAAGCATTTTCTCCCCTCAACTACTTCCAGATGTTGCAACAGCTGCACAGAAGCAGGAAAAGCACACATCGCTTCTGCGTGTCATTTGCTATACTCTTCAACAAAAACACGCCCCGACAAGGCCGCAAAAATGTCGGCCAGCACCGATCGGCCCTGACGTCGATTTCTTTATAAGAGAGCCAGTTTCAAATTAACGCCTCTGCACCGCCAAAACAAACCAGCCGCTGACGGCAAAACAACAAACTCGAGCTTTTCGCCCAGGAAAGAAAGAAAAGAAAAGCTGGTTTTAATGAAACGAGGTAAAAAAAAAAAAAGTACCGAACGACCCCGTCACCTGTAACAGCTGAGTCGACTTACACACCTATTAGAAGAGGAAATGTACTGAAGAGAGCGGAGAAAGCGGAGAGCTCGGGGGTGGGTGGGGGGGGACAAACTGACCTACGCCACTTCGGAGTGCTTGGAGTAAGTGTTTTCACAAACCTGTTGGCTGAAGCACAAAGCCTGGTAATTGGGCCAACATTGTTCAGCAGTGTGTGACCCACTTCGGGTGGTCGGAACACAAAGCAGAGCGGTAAAATAAAGAGACGGACGGATGGGGTAGGGGGGATCAAGGATACGTCAAAACTTGGCAGATGGCGTTAAGCAAAGCGTCTTATAAGGAAAGCAGAATACGATCCGGCGATACAGTTGAACAGCTGAGGGTTAAGGTGCTTGTTCACGGCTCTCGGAAAACTGCTGGGAGTTGAACTTTCTGGCTGCAGGCGCAGAACCCTTTCTTCCTCAGACACTCGAACTGGTGCAGCTGCTGCTTCATAATAAAAGATCTCGTTAGCAGATGTGCTTCCTGTCAAATAAAAGCTCGGCATTTCTTTCAGTACCTCGCGAAAAAGACGACGTTAACAAACTTCGTGTCCGAGCTAAAAGTAGGTTCGACAACCGGAGAACTAATAGCTAGTTCAGCTAGCTAGTGCTTTTAAATTCCAAATGAACACTACACCAATAAACTAGTTAAAGTTAGCTAACAACAATCAGCGCGCGCTAAGGATCGACAAGAATTGTAGTCATTTTTGACGTATAAATAACATATATACTGAACATTACAACTGCTTGGACTAGCTGGATTAATTAGAATGCCTGTCAGGCGGACGATATTTGTAGAATTAGGATGTAAAAAAGCTAATAAACCCGAAAAAAGACAAAAAAAATGGGAAAGTGCATATCAAGACACTAATAGATTTCACGTACAATGTGAGGAGAAGAACAGAACAGCCAAAACATTGGTCAACGATTTGTTAAGTGTTTGTTAAGGTCGCGAACACAACTAGTGTTTAGGCGTGCTAACTAGCTTGACATACTTTCTGACGTTACATAGCTACCACTACTCAGTCTAGTTCGTTAGGTTTCCAGGCAAGAAAAACCCACCTAGCATTTTTTCACTTGAACTAGCTAATGATTTAATGATTCGTTCACCATTATGGAACTCGGAAACTCGGAAACGTAACGATGCCTGAGACCGAGCCCACCCCTTGAGTAACCTCAGTTGGGCAACTCAGTAAATCCCGTTCCATGCGGACTTAAGTCCACGTGGACTTATTAATCTGTCCAAAAGGCCTTCACTGCTTAAAACCTACGCGTCAGCCGAGTACGAAAAGGAACGGAGGTGGCTGAGAGCTCAGACAAAATGTCAGGACGGGTTGGTGCACTCGAGACCATTCTATATTTAGGTAAAGTCTGAGACGAGGCAGCCGGTTTATTCATCCACTTGATGACTCCCCCTGCATTTAGAACGGGATGACTCAGCCTCAGGTGTTTGGACGCCGCAGAGAGAAGCAGGGGAACAGAAAAGAAGAGAGGAGAAAAAGGAAGGAAGGAAAAAAAAAAAAGAAGGGGGGAGTGTTGTGAAATAAGGCCAATGTGCTCCAAATGTCTGCCATCGCTGTGGGGACAGATGCACTCAATGGATCCAATGAGTCAATGGAACGTCTATGCATCACTTCAAGGAGGCTCGAGGGATGCACCAGGCTAAATAAAACTGACAATAAATAGACCTGAAGTGGATATAAAGCGTGCAGTCCATTTTTCAGATATGCGGTCTATTTTCTATTGGAGAACCTTAACAAGCTTGTAGGAGTTATCCACCGTGCAATTCTCACTTTGGTAGAAACAATCCCTATTAAAGCAAGAGCACTTTTTTTCTTTGCTACTCAGATCCTGATACTGAAATGATTATGCTACGTAGCAGTAAGCCCATCAAGGAACATTTGTCACAGAACATGCTTTGCAAATCTACACGCTCTCTATTAAAGATAATGTTTGAACAGCAGAACATGTTTTATCAGGTTACTTGTATTGTTGGAACACAACTGAAGTTCCTCCTTTTGAGAGGAGGAAATATTTTCAGAGAGCAAAGATTGCAGTCGGTATGGATTGCCATCATTAATTGGGGCAGTGGTGGGGGCTGGGAATGGGGCAGTGCCAGGGGCAGGGAATGGAGCAGTGGTAGGGGAAGTGGTGGGGGCTGGGAATGGGGCAGTGCCAGGGGCAGGGAATGAAGCAGTGGTAGAGGAAGTGGTGGGGGCTGGGAATGGGGCAGTGCCAGGGGCAGGGAATGAAGCAGTGGTAGAGGAAGTGGCGGGGGCTGGGAATGGTGCAGTGGCAGGGGCCGGGAATGGAGCGGGGAATGGGGCAGTTCGAGCCCCAGTACCACTTAGCAGCCACTGTTGGGCCCTTGAGCAACGTCCTTAACCCTCTCTGCTCCAAGGATACCTGGTATCATGGATGATGCTGCCCTCTGACACCCAACAATCTGGGACATGCGAGAAAAAAAAAAAAATCTCACAGTGCTGTAATGTATACATGACAACTAAAGGCTTCTTCTACTTCTAATAGTGAAAAACGCCTAAGATCGCTGTTATTTCCTGACATCTTTTTATTACAACATACAACAATACATACACTAAGCTTACGTGACGCCGTATCGCACGGTATCGGATATTGGTACTTTTACGACTACGAATAAACGAGTGTGGTATCGGAAACAGAATCCCGCACTGGCTCACTGCAAATTGAAGACAAGCAGCTTACTTTTAAATCCTCGAGACTTTACACAAAAGGCGCAACACACACAAGCTTGATACTGAATATACACAAAAACAAGGAATATATTTAGACGTGACCAAATTGCTAGGGGAATACAAGTCTCTTTTTGAGTATTATGCAGTGCTGAGACACATGACGCAACCCCGTCAGAACCGCACGCTGTGTAGCAACAGAGGGACAAAAATATCATCAGCCTGCTAAAACTCAAGCTCATAAATATAACCCCCTCCTCTTGGGAATGACCGCAGACTGGCCAAGGTGCAGCCTGAAAGCTCGAGATAGCATATCTGCCCTAAGTGAACGAATACGTTTTCACTGATATGAATATCGCTACGATGTTGTATAACAAAGTCATGATTGGTTTGTTTGTCCGGGATCACATGTCCTTTCAGTACAGAAAACTAAGCTCGAGTTCTTAACACATCCTTGATCTATTTACATTCACTGCTTGAAAAACCTGCGATTCAGCGGAGACCGCAGCACTTGCAGTTTTTAAGGAAATTTACTTTAGTTTCATAAAAAACCATCAAAGACAAGCTCAGACAGGAAGTGCCATTTATCAACCTTTAGAGCCCATTAGTCCTTCTTTCATCCACTTAAAGAACCTATTTATCATGTCGGAGACACTGCACTTCTTCAAGCTGGTCCGTTTTGGAAATCGGGATGTGGACCGAGCGACTCTCTCCACCGCCTGCACCCACGATACACTTCAAGTGCCTTCATTAGCGGTTAAAAATAACACTTGAACAGTCAGCGCTCTTGCAGGCGCCTGAAATGGGTGCCAGCGCAAACACAATTAGCTTTTATTTACGGCAAGCTTATTGTAATGGTTCTAATACTTTAAACATAGACTTTGACCGAAATGGCGCTCTCGAGTTCAGCACTCTGGGATCAGGGAGTCGGCCATTTTAAGGGCTGTCTCGACCGCAAAATCCTCCCAGGGTACTGGAATGTTCAATGCACCGCAAATAAAACAGGTAGCATCGATGCTCACTATGTTCCATTACTGGAAATGACATCATATTTTCCGTAGCCTCTCAGCTCGAAAAAAAATAAATAAATTGGCGGACGACCTCTCGGCAAACTTCGTCGAAAAACGTAAGTAGCTTGTTATCGTTGCTATGGCTCTCAAACAATTACTTATGTAGTGATCCATCACTTTATTTGCCGTTTGGGTCTAACGACTTTCCAAAAACATCCACTAGCTAGCCTACGATCCTGCTTGAAATATCATGATAGAAACGTGTTTGAATAAGCTAACAAATTTACATGAGGTATGTCAGAAACATATCGGTCCTGCCCGTTGCTCCTAAATACCAGTGGTGACGTTTTACAATGTCAGTATGTAGTCATTCCATGAGTGTCTTGAGCCAGGAGTACTTACTAGTGTCCAAGCTCGAGTACACCATATACCGATTCACTACCTAGAGAGCGACGGAGCTGATTGAGACATACTCCTAATCCTGGCTGTGCTCAATAAACCGTATGGTGTTTTGTTTTTTTCTTTCATTTAGGAGTTTGTTGGCCAGGTGTCTATAGCTAAGGACTGAAAGAGGGAACAGTGTTCAGGAAGACACGCCTCCTGAGGGCGGGACACATCCGCTGTAGAGAGCATTTAAGTGGACTAACACAACGCTAGTACAGGATGAGTCATCAAAAAATAAATAAACATGTTTGGGAATTTTCCCCAAAATTGACAAAATTACTATTTTTAACTTTTAAATATGATCACATTGTTGCCTATAGCGTTAACAGATGGGTACAAAATCCCCAAACTGTGAATTTCTACAACCAATTTTTGACTGCTAGCAAGACTACAGAGATGTAAACAAGTGACATACATGGCTTGAAAGGAACCATCTGCCAAAAGTCCTTTTTTTTTTTTTTTTTTAAACAGAGATCCAGAGCAGAGCAGATAAATCTGCTGACATTTTCACATGAAAACTGTGTGTTCACTACAGATATCCAAAAAAAAACAAAACACGAAAGGGGGAAAGAGAATATCCTATAAATCCTACAAATCTAGCCCATCTGTGCACAATCAATGGCTCTGAAGATTATAAAGCATTTAAACATGGCTCATAAACCTCAGCCGAAGCAGATGATCCCTGATGGAAGTGTCCGAGTATTTCTCTCAGGGTACGAATCGGCCGTCGGAACGCCACGTACGGAGTGACTCAGGTGCGTCGGACAAATCGGACCTGGCTGTAAGAAAGAGAACGCTTCGGTTGGAGGCTGGAACAGAAGCTTTGTGTTACGGGATTGAATTGAAAGAGCAGTGTGGAGAAAAGCCTTTATACAGACAGCTGCTTTATTTGCAGCTCCATCAAAGTGCGGCGGAGTGCAGAGAGACGCCGGGCCCCGACGGCTCTCAGATGAAGGGAGCCGAAATGAAGTCGCCACATCTGAGAAACTCCGCGTGACCTCGGCGACCTCGAGTGACGTCTAGCACAGCAGCTACGCCGGCAGCCTGGTGGGTCTGGACGTGACCAGAAAGCGTCTCGAATCACAAACCAAAAGCTGGCTGTTTCACCGCTGAATAAAATATCCGATTTTGATATTTATTTGTTTTGGGTTTTTTTTTTTTAAAACTTTTAATCTATATTACCTTTTATCATCACACATTCTGTATTTAAAAAGAAACGATAAAAAAATCCCAGCGTGCAAAGAGAAACTAAAACAAAATTTCTCTCATTGGTGGTTGAGACAACGGTGTGCTCTCGGCCCCACCCAGCTCATTTTCTATTGGTTCAATGAATCAAGGTGCAATTGAGGTTCAGTGAAAAACATCTTGCGTCCTTTCCCTTCAGTGAATTTCCACTGGGATTATTTTATTTGCGTTTCCTCCGAGTGCAAAGTGTCCGTTCCTTACAACGCACCCCTTAACCTCAAATACTAATTCATCTAAAACACTTCAACCTTACGCCGTGACCCTTCTTCATATTATTATTATTATTATTATTACTACTATTATTAATATTATTATTATTATTATTTTCAGCTAATTAAACGTACGGAAATCGAAAACCAACGATCTCAGCACCTACTGGACCATTTTTCATTGTATAGGGTTCTTGAGTTGAGCTATATGTTTCTTTGGCGATTAAAGACATTATATATTTTTTCGTATATAGGTTCTACAGAGCAGAGCATTGGTTCTTCAAGGTGTCATCCCGTAACAGGTTAAAAGTGAACCTTCTAAGGTTCTATGTCGGACTGGAAAAGATGCATCACTCTTAAGAATCTTACTTTGGTTCCTTAAAACTACAAAACTAAGGGTTTATTTATTTATTTTATAAAACAGAGCTTATGTTAATATGGTTCCTTGTGGCACAGCTGTGAAGAACCATTTCTGGGTAACTAGATGGTTCTCGAAAAGAACTTGAGTGTAAAAGGTTCTTTGTGCAATTTAAAAAAGGTCCTCCTATGGCATCAGGTTCTAATTTAACCTTTATTTATTTATTTATTTTTTTAAAGAGCGTTCTTGCTAGAATGAGCACTTCTTAAGCACTGATCCCAACAATTTCCAGACGCACGTCTGTTAAGTAACGTTGCCGAATGACGCCTGTCGTAATTCCGTTCGGTTCTGATGGGATAAAGCGATCTCTGCGTCAAACCCTACAGATGGGAGCGCCGTTATATACGCCGAGGTACCACGTACACCTTATCGATTCAGAGCGATTGACTCCTTAACGTCATTTTTTTCTTTCCCGAACAGATATAAAGAATTCCCCAGTTACGTTTCAACTTCGAACCAGGAAGTTGAAATCGGACTCACTGACTCATTATCCAAGTAGTAGTCAGGAAAATAAACAGTATCAGATTTTTGCTCTAGTATGCTCAGAGATTGGATTTGGCATCCTTTAGATTTCTCAAGCTCAGACATCCCTTCGACAATACGATCATGAAATGGTGAGAATTTCTGGAAAAATTTATCTCCACAAACCATCCCTAAAATGGCTTCCTAAGACGCTTCAGTAGAACCTTTTAATCAAAGTGCATTATTATAATAAAAAAAAAAAACAATAACACATAATATCTAATCCGGAGTCTGACAGCACGAGTGGACGTCTCTGTTTTTAAGATTGATCGTAAAGCAGCCAGAAAGAGAGAGGGAGAGAGAGAAAACAGGATTATAAAATGACATGACAAGACAGAGTACTCCACACTGTGGTTCAGGATTCTGCTCAAATGGCAGCCCTCCAACAGCCATTCTGTGGGAGGCAAAGTAAATAAGTTGTCATCAATAATAGACAGCGAGTGTTCAGCTCCGGCTGGTTCCTATCCTCCAGACGTACCCGCTGGCCTGAGATTCACTGTCTCGGCTAATAGCTTTTGATAGGCCTTCGCAATAATTACCGAGGGGCAAACGCGCCATGCATATTTCATGACGTGGCTGCGTGTTGGCGGGCCGTCTCCGAAAGCATGATTGGAAACAAATTTGCCCCGGTTAAGTGAAAAGAATGAAAAGTAGAAAGCACGAGATTGATTGCAGGGATACTGTAAAGCACACGGAAACGGAAGGGGTTGGCGGCAGACAACGTGCCGATCCTTCAGGAATGCTTTATGGTGTTAAATATGAGATTTTTCACTCTAGGTCACGGTGTACAGATGGACAATATGTAAGGAATAACACACTTCGGGGTGTGCTCATATAGGAAAATAAACCAAAATCAATAAATAATGATCGTGATAATTGTTAAAAGTTTGTTCGGTTGTTAATAGTGCTCCAAATCCTGGTTTTTACTCTTTTTGTTTTCTCCAGTGACAGTTACGTAAACAGCCACAGTCTGATCTCGAGCACTTCCTCAAGTGGTAATCAGTCCAAAGCGTGACGTCATTAACCATGTTTCCACGTGCAACTGCAATACCGTTTACACATACCCTAAAAACGTTGCGATCCGATTCAAATACTCGCTTAAACGTACGTTATGTTTACATTTATATCCCAAACAAAACTTCTATACAATCGCAATACATGATATTTTTTGAAGCGGATTGAAAAAATAATCCGATTCAAGCGTTTACATGGATAATTTTTTCCTGTTTAACTGATTATTTCAGATTACTTCAATCTGATCTGAATTTCACTCGAATCGAGCTCGGACCGACTGAGGTGTTTACATGAAGGCTTTTCAATCCGATCGAGCTATCGATCCAATCACTTACGGATTATTCGGCTGCGTGTGAACGTACCTATTCTGAAACTGAATTCACCCGACTCAACATCAATTTTCAGGAGGATATGAGACATGCTTAAATAAATCCCGATCATAAACAACACACGTGCAGGAAATAATCTCAGGGCGGAGAGAGAGAGAGAGAGGAAACAAAACAGAAGGTTTCAAATAAAGAAAGAAATTTTTTAAAAAGTCAGTCATCTAAAATCAGATGCGATTAGCGAGTATTCCTGTAATTCAGGACATTTCTATCAACACTGTTGAGCCAAGGAGAGGAAAAAAAACAAAACATTAAACAACAAGTCTGAAGCTTGTGAAGGTAATAAATACAGGGTTCATTCTCAAAACTGCTGAGAATAAAATCGATTAAAGATTTATTTTGTTCAGATGATTTGCGTGTCATTCTTCACATCCATATCGTTCTATTTTTCCAGAAATTACACGGATTACAACCAGAAAAGAAAAAAAAAAGATTTGATCTTCTATTTTAAATTTAAACACCAACTTTGCTCGTTTCTGTTTACATGGAGATGGTTTAGCTTGAACACTCACCATTTAAACTGACGTGGGATATCAGACATATTAAAAACCTGTTCAGAATTGGATTAGGGTCGGCTCAGTCAGCAGCACTCAGACATGTCATGCCGCTTTGCACGACGACGTGTGCACTGAAATACACACATTTCTTGTTGTTTGGAAACACACACACGTTACATTATAACAGCCCCAGACGACGTGTTATACCTGTTCAACTCATCACTGCTGCGATCTGCACTGGACCAGGTTTACACGCTGCGGAGAAAACCAAGGAAACGTGGCTCACGTGTTTGATATGAAGCGTTTTTAAGGAGGACAAATACTCTAATTCTCGCTTTATTATCTGGGAATTAGAGAAAACACTGAAAAGTGACAAAGAATACAAAAAAAAAAAAACAAACCTTGAGAGCAGATATTTCTAATGCAGCTGTGTAGAGGAGTGTGAACATGTGTGAAAGCTAGAGGGAGAACTGCTGAAGTTTTTATTCCTAAACAAAACACACACATGTGCAGAGAGAGAGAGAGAGAGAGAGAGAGAAAGATAGACAGAGACAAGAAGAGAGATTGAGAGACAGAGAGACAAATGGTGAGAGAAACAGACAGACAGATAGATAGATAGATAGATAGATAGATAGATAGACAGGCAGAGATAAATGGAGAGCAAGAAAGACAGAAAAATAGACCGATACATAGACAGAGAGAAAGACAGACAGATAAAAAGAGACAGAGACGGAGCATCTGATAATATTGTGCTGATTCGCTATTTGTATTTGCACAAGTTCTAAATCAATTAATATGCATTATATACACATTGATTTTTATGTACATTATATATAGTTAATGTTTGTGTTCATACATTTCTCATTTATAAATACGTTATTCCTCACACACACACACACTTTATATACGATTTAATTATTAATTATTTAGTTATCTTTTTTTTAAGACTGTTGTACGTAACAAAACCACATCCCTCCACTTTTTTATTCATAATTAATATTTATAGACTTGTATACATTTATTATTTATAAACACTTATTGCAAACATCCACTTTTCATCCCAAGTCTAATTTTA
>JAFFST010002869.1:5503-17351 GCA_022414735.1 Noturus placidus | reverse complement strand
TTTACTGAGGAGAATGTGAGAGAAGTTCAGGGTGAGGGTGGAAGGTTGATCGTCATGGACATCCTGTCTTGGGGAGCAGGGAGCAGGGGTGAGCAGTGAGACCCCAGGGGTTCCTTTGGTTCACTGCCATCTACCTCTGCATGAGAAGGAGATAGAGTGGGATCAGCACAGTCATGAAGGCAAAGCTTTCTCACCTTGATGTGTTTGCGTTCTCCAGGAGGGTGAGTATCTGCCACCGCAATCATTGGATGGCAGCCATATGTGGTTTTGAGGCTCTGTCTTGCAGCCATGTGCTCTTGTGCTATACACAACAATGGGGGTGCTGGTACTGTCACCTGGCCACATGCACCCGGGTGGCAGTTCTGGAAGAAGCATGTCGTCTTCTCGGAGCAGAGGTTGCAGGCCTGCTGTCACAGGCGTTGCAATGATTTCAACTCAACTCTTCAGTTTAAGCTGTGTATTGTAGCCTCTCATGATGTTGTGAAGAGGTCTGTAGGCCTACACATACTAACTACCTGATTGCTCCTTGAATAGACTTCTGAGTGAAAGTAAGTTGGAGTAACTGACATATGATTACAGGGCAGTTCAGACCAGCCACATCACCCTCATAATAGCATTATTTTTTTCTTTGGGTATTTCTGCTCATATGGCAGAAGGGTCTGATCAATAGAAAAAGGTTTTGCTCAGCAAGAAAAAAAAATAAGCCAAAATTGCTGTTAACACTTTGATATGAGGTGTGCACAAGGCTGCGCGAGTTCCCAACGAGGTAGTTTAGAGTCAGAGCAGCGCTGTCACGGTTCCCCCTGGTAGCCAGGTGTGGCACTGCACCTTGGCCGTTTATGGCGCCATCTAGTGACTATACACTGACAATGACTGTTCCAAGCACATGGACTATGTTTACGTTTTGTGTGTGTCTCCACCCCAGTGTTCCGGTAGACTCCATGTCCCAGCAGCCACTGCCCCCTTGATGTCACATGGGTTTTCACTACTAGTCACATGTCTTCCTGCACCTGCTTCTTGTTATAGCACACACGGGTATATATAGTCCATGTTTTCCCTGTGTCTTTGTCTTTCGTTGTTTAGACTCCTGTCTCTGTCACGTTGTCTGAGGTCAGTCTTAGTGTTTGGTTTTGCTTCATGCTATGCTGTTCATGTTTATTAGCCTGAGTGTTTGTTTCTCATCACAGTATTAAGGTAGGGTATTCTTAGTGTCTTTATTTTTGTTGTCTTGTTCATCACCTTCAATACATATTCCAAAGCAAATCTGCGCCTGCTTCCGCCTAATCAACCACAGCGTGACAAGCGCCATATGCTGGCTCAAAGAGGCTGATCCAGACTTGTTTGTGGACACTACTGAGGCAAGAGTTTAAGCTTGGAGGCATGGCTTTAAAACCTCCCAGTCAATTTTGTAGTCCTTGCATCCTCTCAACATCATTATGCTAGGACTTTAATCTCATTAAGTTATAACTGCACTACACTCTCGGTTTATCAGTGATTTCAGCTGAACTGCCAGCTCAGAATCATTTGCCTGGAATAAAAAAAAAGTAAAATAAGAGTCCCTGCGTGATGTGCTTAGTGTCCACTGTACAGTGTAGATATTTTTTTTTTCTAAATTCTCTTTAAACCATTTTCTTTTCAGCTCACTAATTCCAAATGACTGAAAAGTCACATCAATTAGGCTCTTACCTTAGCTGGATCAATTGGTAAGTACTTATACAGTCCTCTATTTTGTACATTGTCTTTATTTTACACACTTCCATCCATCCATCTTCTATACCGCTTATACAGGGAACCTGGAGCCTATCCTTGCACACATGGCCACAGTGGGAATCGAACCCCCGACTCTGGAGGTGTGGTGAACATGCTAAGAACTAAGCTTTGATATTTTGAATCATCAATCAGTCTAATCAGATTAGTGCAAAAAAGCAAAAGAAAGTTTTGCCATAAGCCCTTCTCACCACAAATGTTTGTTTAAAAAAAAAAAAAAAAACTCTATGAATCGGTTGAAGCTGTGCATTGTAGCCTCTCATGATGTTTGACTGATTTGTGAAGTGGTCTGTAGGCCTACACACATACTACCTGGTCATTGATTAGACTTCTGAGTGAAAGTCATTGTATGAGGTGTGAGATATCCACAGCAAAAAATGTACCAGCTAACAAAAATTATAAAATCCTGAAATTTATATTCATGGCTCAATAAGACCTGCACTTTAAGGTTGCTATAATTTTACATTATGAAAATTTCTGAAACATTTACAAAGGCCAAACATAGATAGAACTTTATAATTCTGTTCGATAAAATACAGTTTGTTTTTAAGATTTAGAGTTGTATCTGGATGTTCCATATTAATCACATTAATCTCTTTTAAGTGGTAAAATAACTAAAAGTGGTATAACTCTGTAGAGTGCCTATTAAGACAACATTATGATCATAAGTTTTATTTTTCTCAAAGAATTGTCTAAGATCTAAAAATGCAAGATATTTCATTTAAAATATACTCCATCCATCCATCTTCAACCGCTTACTCCTTTATCAGGGTCACGGGGGAACCTGGTGCCTATCCCAGGAAGCATCGGGCACAAGGCGGGGTACACCCTGGACAGGGTGCCAGTCCATCGCAGGGCACAATCACATACACACATTCATACACTATGTACACTTTAGACACACCAATCAGCCTAACATGTATGTCTTTGGACTGGGGAAGGAAACCGGAGTACCCGGAGGAAACCCCCAACACACGGGGAGAACATGCAAACTCCGCACACACATGGCCCTGGCAGGACTCGAACCCTGGACCCTGGAGGTGTGAGGCAAACGTGCTAACCACTAAGCCACCGTGCGCCCCATTTAAAATATACTTTATCTTTAAAATTTAGTGTCCGCTTTTGCCTTTTTCCCCCCCTCACTTTTGAATCTCTTATGAATGCCCATGTGGCCATGCGCATTTCACGTTGGCTTTCAAATTAACTACAATTCACAATTGCTTGAATAGTGTTTTTTTATTATTCTTAATGAAAAACACAACAATGGAAAGCCTGGGTTACGCATTTAACCATGTTCCCTGAGAAGGGAATGAAACGTTGTTTAGCATAACAGCATGGGAGCACCCTGGTATCTGAAGCTTGTGTAAAATCATGCCTCTATTTAACGGCCGGCAATGATCAGGTGACATGGCAATTAAGTGTGTCGTGTGATATATGCTGTATATATGGAACCTGTGAACCACGCCTTCAGTCTTTATTATCTGAAGTGCAGACACAATTCACATGCCTGCCCTGGTATGACTTAATGTCTTGTTCCCTTCTCAGGGAACAGGGTTATATGCGTAACCTAGACTTTCCCTTTCAAAGAGAACTTTGACGTTTCATTTAGCATAACAGTATGGGAACAAGAATACCCACTCCATCATACCGTTGGTCCGGCCTGTTCAAAAAAACCCAAGCCCGAGGGTCAACACCAGACATTCAAGCCCGGGGTGGAACCAATATCCAGGCTGTAATAACGAATGAACGTGTGTGTCATAGACAATTCTGCAGCAGCACACACATCCTGTAAGGATATCTCTTTGGACAAAGCCTTCGAGGAGGCGACCACCCTAGTGGAATGAGCCCTTATGCCCAGATGCATAGTGAGACCATGCGCCTCATAAGCAATAGAGATTGCTTCATCTATCCAATTAGAGATGAGCTGCTTAGACACAGCTTCACCTGCTCCGACTTACACCACTTGACGGAGCGCTGTACGTAAGTACAGAGAGCCCTTACTAGACACAGCAGTTGCATCCTCTCTTGTTTCGGTGTAAGGAACAGAGAAGGGCAGGAAGCCTGCAACACCACAGGGTGGGCTGCAGATGTAGGCACTTTAGGAATATAATCCGGCCTAGGATACAGAAAGGCCTTGGCTAATCCAGGGGCAAAGTCAAAGCAGGAAGGGGCAACAGAGTGAGCTTGTAGATATCCTACTCACTTGAGAGATGTCAGAGCCAGCAGAAGAGCTACCTTTAGAGTCAGAATCTTCTCAGAGGCTGACTCTAAGGGCTCAAATGGGGCCCCTGAAAGACTTTCCAGGACCAGAGAAAGGACCCAGGAAAGTATGCGCGGCCTGCAGATGGGCCTCAGCCTCCTGACACCATGCATGAACGTCGAAGTTAGAGGACATTGCCCCTGAGATACTCCTTCAAAAGGGGCATGACTGGCCGAATTGGCGGCCACATAAACCCTGATTGTAGAAGGATCCAACTCCACTGAGAAACGCCCTTGTACGAACTCCAGGACTGTAGCTATTGCACAGTTCACTGGGTCTAGCCGATGTTCCACACAACACAAGACAAAAAGCCACCACTTGAGAGCATACAATTTCCTTGTGGATGGTGCTCTAGCGTTTAACATGGTCTCTACAACCGAAGTTGTGAGACCAGAATCTATGAGCTGGTGCCCCTCAGGGGTCCCATAGATCCCACAGTTCCCATAGTTCTGGCTGAGGGTGATAAATCAGCCCTCCTGCTTGTGACAGTAGATCCACTCTAAGGGCTCAAATTGGGGCACTTTACAGACCTTCCAGGACCACAGAAAAATCCCAGGAAAGTATGCACAGCCTGCAGATGGGCCTTACATGATGGCTTGGATGGCAAAGCCAGCCCCCTAAATTACCTGCCGTCAATGGAGAGAGTTAGCTCGAAAGCGCCTCCTCCACCTAGATAAATAGCCATGCCGTTCATTCCCCACAATGGCCAAATAATCCAACATCGTGGGGTTATAAATACGGTTTATGCATGTTTTTTCCCCCAGAAGCCTGATATTTTGTCCTGCACTTCTGGAAGATGGGGGAGTTTCTGCAGTGTGAGGGATTTACTTTGCTGGTGAGAAAAAAGCTCATCCAGCCTTAGTAATAACTTCAAGCTGCTCTTGATATACTGCTCACAGTTTTTAGTACACCATTCTGGCTCCTCAGAGTCAGAGAGGAATTATTTTTGTGTTTTTTATTTCCTTTTTTTTCCCCTTTTGGCTTTCCATAGCAGAAGGAGGAGTCGTGACCTGAGCTCCAAAATCCTGCAGAGAGCCAGTCCTGGAAGAGAGAGCAAGCACTCTTCTGGATCCATAAGAGATCTTTAGGACCTGAGACGGCTAGCTGCCTTGGCAGTGGCCGGCCCAGATCCGTTAGGCTCTGAAACCCAACTTGTGTTGGCCTCTGAGAAGAGAGCGAGTCGCGAGCGGAGCTTCCTACTGTAGGCGTTACAATGTGCCGCCTCTCGAGGTTGCCATCGCATGCTTCACCCTAGACACTTCACACAGAAAGTGTGCACTACTCCCCATGATGAAATGGGTGCAAGCTGTAACACACATCCTGAATTATCTCACTCATACTTTTCTCTCTTGCTCATTCCTTTTTTTTCTTCTTTTTTTTAAAGGCATAGAAAAGTTCTGAGATTTTGAGAAAAGAGAGAGGAAATGAAGCGTCTTTTGTTTCTTTTTCACAAACAACCGTCATGCAGTCTCACTGAAGATAATAAGGCTGATGGTGTGGTTCACAGGTGCCTATACATATATATATATATATATATATATATATATATATATATATGTATGTCTCACGCGACACGCTTAATTGCCACGTCATCTGATCATGGCAGGCCTATAAATAGAGGCATGATTTTACACAAGCTTCAAATATCAGTCATGCGCAAGGGTGCTCACAGCTGAAAGTCTGTAAAATTTGACAATAAATCTGATATGCAATGGGGTTTGCATCATTTTTATTGCAACTGTGTATATAATATATGCACCAAAGTGAATATAATATTATACTTTCTTTGTAATTACCAATGCATACTAGCTATTTCTCACCTTGACCACACATTAGTCCTAAGTCCACCATTAAATTCACAGCATTATCTAACAACTTTGATCAAGTTAAAGAGAAAAAAAACTGTACTAAATACTAACCTAAACTGTAAACTAACTCAGCCAGCAGCTATAATCCAGCCTTAAAGGGCAACTCCAGCAGCCGTTTTTTTGTCATGCCCCATGGTCAAACACATTACCAGCCACTGAATGAGAGAAGATTGAATTCTCACTGGTAGAGTCAACTACAGAAGGATTTCCTATGTTATTAAATTTCCAGTAGAAGTTAGAGATCTTTATATTGAGTTGGTTTCAGAGCTTGAATATTCAACAGACAAAATTAGTGAGTATTTTAATTCCCAGGTGTTGATTATGGCTTTATAAACACTGCTGTGTTTTGGGACTTTCAACAAATGTTAATGACAGAAAAGGGTTATTGGCTGTTATCTGTATAACGCAGCATCAAGTAATTTTTTTTACAAGGCATGTATAAATGAGGAGTGATGATGCTCTGCAGTAGTAGAATTAAAGAGCATTGACTCGCACCACTTTAGTCATTTTAACACATAAAAAATACAACATGGGAAATCAGCTTTATTTGATCATATGCAACAGTAATGCATGTTTATAATAACAATAATTTGTAAAGCTTCTGAAAAATTGCATTTATAATGAGAACGCACTGAGAAGAATATCAACTCTCAATTAAGGAATGGAAGTTGTGTAGTGAGCAGAGTAAAGTAAGGAAAACCTTAAACAGCACAATAAAAGACTATGGCTCCAGTTATGTTTTTTTTTTTTTTTTTTATCTTTTTTTTTTAGCTAAAGTACTATAGTCAGAAATAATTTTTAAAAATGATGTAAACACTAATATATCATATACCATTAATATATAATCTTTACAAATTATAAAATTGTATACTTCCCATATAGAAGTTTGTTATAAAAGATTTTTCTTTTCCTTGTTTTCGCTTTTTTTATTTAAAGAAAATACATAATAGTTGGATTATAATTATCTTAAACCCTAGGTAAAAATAAAAATCATGAATTATTTATCAGACAGAAACAGAAGAAAGATCAATCATCAAACTGATTGTAGCATTTAACAGGCGTTAGCTCAATGATTGTGCACTGTTGTAAAGTGTATCATTACAGCTAGGCTGCACTTCATAGCGGCAGCCTTGGGACCCTGAGACATGGCTGACAGAAGTAAATCTATAAATCATAGAGAAAGGAATGTTTACTGTAATGGGGAAGGAAGCTGCTTTGGGACACACTGCCTTATACCCTTTATATAATAAAGAGCCTTTAGTAGCATACAAATCCCTTTAAACACTTTAAATTGGTGACAGGATAGCTAAATGGTGCCACACACATACATGAGAGGCGATCCATTGTAAAAGTTGTAAAAGGGGGAAAACAGACAAGAGGAAAGTTGTACAAAATTGGATTCCTTTATTGAAATAAGTTAATAATAAAAGCAGTTATTGGAAGGGCTTTGTACAAGCAGAAGAAGTGCAGAAGGGACTCTGGAGCTGTGAGGCAGCAATGCTACTTGCTACACCACTGTCACCATCTATCTATCTATCTAGCTATCTAGCTATCTATCTGACAAGTTGTAACGATGGCTAGTTCAATTCTAGAGGCTCTAGGCACAAGCAGTTTGCTTTGATCACCTTCTAAAGTCCCATACTGTCAACTGGTAGAGGCATTTACAGTGGTCCTTGAAAGTTTGTGAACCTTTAAGAATTTTCTATATTTCAGCATAAATATGACCTAAAATATAATCATATTTTCAGTCAAGTCCTCAAAGTAGAAAAATTAAACAAATGAGAGGAAAATATATGTGGTTATTTATTTATTGAGGAAAATTATCCAATATCAACATAATAACCTGCAAGTGGCAAAAGTATGTGGACCTTTGTATTCCGTATCTGGTTTTTAGCCCATTCTTCAGTACAGAACAGCTTCAATTCTTGGATTGTCACGTTTCGTGACATACAGAGATAGGGACGGATGCAATTGCAGTTCGGAAGTTTTATTTAAGAAGGCAGGTAAATCCAAATCATAATCCAAAATGTAATCCAAAACATGCAAGGGTTGGATGATTGGCAAACAGGCATATATGGGGAAAGGCAGGAATCACGGTCGCGGTCACGGAAAACAGGGTTGAGAACCAAAACGAGAAACATGAACAATAGTGAGGGACTGGGAGCGGAAAAACCAGTATGGACTAAATCTAATGTTTACCCTAAATAACTCTAACAAGGATCTTGACTATGACTGGTTAACTATGGAAAACAATCTAAACTAATCTAGTGTACTATATCTAAACTAATATTCCGCGCTGTGTGCTGGGAGGCACGCTGTATATATGCAGACATAATCAGTGTCGTAATAGCTGACGGCTGAGGGCAATTCAGACACACTTGAAACAATAGCCAATGAGAAAACAGGGAGGAGATATAGCAGAAACATAAACAAATGCACGTGTCGAAATGTCACAATTGTCAACAAAGGAAAAACAGATGCTCAGCAGCACGCTCACATGCTCCACAGCGCGCTGCTTAAAGGGGAAATCGTGACAGAACCCCCACCCCAAGGGCGCTCCTCCCAGAGCACCATGAAACATCCACCACCATTGTCGGTCCCGGTCCCCTGGGCAAAGTGTTCCAAGCTGAACCAGGAGACCGCACAGCGTTCTTAGTGCAACATAAAAGGAGCTTGGTTGTCTGTGTCAACAGACACTTGGTTTTGCATGTCAGCAGATGTGGACGTGAGCAGAGCTCGGTTGTCTGTTTAGTCAAACATAGGCATGAGCAGAACTTGGTTGTCCCCGTCAGCAGACTTTGGCATGAACATAACTTGGTTTGTCAGGTTTGCAGACGTAGACGTGAGCAAAGCTTGGTTGTCCCCATCAGCTAACTTGGACATGAACATAACTTGGTTGTTTGTATCAGTAGACTTGGGCGTGAGCTGAATTTGGTCGGCTGTGTCAGTAGACTTGGGCTTGAGTATAACTTAGTTGGCCGTGTCAGTAGACTTGGACATGAGCAGGGCTTGATTGTCTGTATTAATAGACACTTGGAACAGTAACTGGGCTTTACAGTGGATCTGTGGAGCTGAGATCCCTCCTGAACCTCAGGCTGCAGCTCAGGTGCTGGGGCCTTCCAGTTGACCTCTAGCTGGAGCTCGGCAGGTGAGCCCACCTAGTGGGTCTCACGTTTGAACTCTGAGGTCACCAGGTAAAACTCCGGCTGGGGCTCTGAGGTCGCCAGGTTAACCTCAGGCTGTAGATCTGGTGCTGAGACCTCCTCGTAGGTCTCAGGCTGAGGCTCTGATGCCTTTTTTCGCCACATTGACTCCCTGCAACAGTTTATCTTGGTCATAGCTCTGCCCTGGATCTCCAAACTCTTTCAAAATTAGATTCAATATCTACTTACTGTTCTCCAGTCCCCGGGATCCCATGGCTGCTAAACGCTGAGCCCAATGGCGAGTTGGGCCAAAATACCAGGATACCATGAACCTTATCCACTTCCTCTCGCTGGGCTTAGTGTCCGTTAAGCTTGAAAATTATAGCGTTAAGTCTCTCTCGTCCTCGTGCTGCATTCCATGATAGGCAGAATATTCTGTCACATCTAGAGACTATGACCATGGTTAACTATGGAAAGGAATCTAAACTAATCTAGCATACAATATCTAATCTAATATTCCGTGCCATGTGCTGGGAGTCACACAGTATATATGCAGACATAATCAGTGTCGTAATAGCTGACGGCTGAGGGCAATTCAGACACACGTGAAAGAATACATACTGAAACAAAACAGAAACATAAAAATGCACGTGTAGAAATGTCACGATTGTCAACAAAGGAAAAGCAAGTGCTCATGCACCTTGCTCGGCAGCGCGCTCACATGCTCCACAGCGAGCTGCTTAAAGGGGAAATTGTGACAGGGATGTTGGTGGGTTTCCTCACATGAACTGCTTGCTTCTGTTCCTTTCACAACATTTCTATTAAATTAAGGAAAAACATTAACTTTATTCTTCTTTAACCATTCTTTGGTAGAACTACCAGCCTAATGAGCATCAGCAACTCTTTTTCTGAGGTCCTCAGAACTCTCCTTTGTTTGTGTCATGATGCACTTCCACAAACATGTGTTGTGAAGATCAGACTTTAATAGATGCCTGTTCTTTAACTAAAACAGGGTGCTCACGGACACCTGAACATCAACCGTTGATTAAAAACACCTGACTATAATTTCACCTTCAAATTAGCTGTCAATTTCAGAGGTTCACATACTTTTGTCACTAGCTCATATGTAATATGGTATAATTTTCCTCAATAAATAAATGACTTAGTATTTTTGTCGCATTTGTTTAATTGGGCTGTTTGTCTATTTTTATAACTTGTGTGTAAATCTGATGTTTTAGGTCATATTTATGCAGATATGTAGACATTTTTACTGTAAACAACTACAGAATCTAGTTTTTGAGAGTTAACTGGCAACCAGTTATATAACTGAAAATATATATATTCGTGACATTGTGTATTATGAGGAAAACAATTAATCAATACCAAGATAATGATAAATAAAAAAGTAATGTTGCATGATTAGTAGTTTTAGTTTCAGCCACTGCTCATGCTGTAGATTGTGTTTACTGACAAACTTGGAGTTGCTGGCCTTTACCTGCATTCATGCATTGTTCACACAGTGGAAAGAGTAGGATTTCAGACTGTGTCTGACCTGCACAAAATGAGACTGCTCATTTCAACATGCACTGTATGCAGTGAATTTTGAACCAAATGTATGGGGAAAAAATCACTGTCTCTCTTTTTTTTTTCCCTGTAAATTTTGACTTTTTTGTGTGGGTCTTAGAAGAACATGCACACACAGAGCTCTAATTAATATATGAATTAAGGCCATTCCACACCAGGCACATTTTTCATACCAGATGTATTTTTTTCATTGTGTGTGAGAGGCATGCTACATCTAGTATTTATGACTATGACATGCATTTAAATCCACACCAGCTATACAAAAGTACCAAGCAATGTGTTATACTGCAGTTATTTTATGCTTCGTCACTTTTTTCATTGCACATGTAAGTGAACCGTAAATGCCACAGAAATCCATAATTGTTCTAATCGTCCTGATCCCCCATGTTTCTTTGACATAGATGTACATTTTAGCATTAGTTTTCCTGATAAAATTGATGTGTACTGTCATACAATTAGTGATTATGAAATGTGTGTGGTCTGGATTCAACACAAGTTTGAGTCATGAAGCTCAAGTTAAGAAACCTACTAGGGGACTGGAGATATGGGTTTAACTGGAGTTCAGCAGAGATGGCACAGTGCACATTCACACCTAAGGTCAAATCAGTGTAGCCACGCCAGTGATGGCTTGTTTTTGGGAGGTGGAAGTAACCGACTTCAACACTGGGAGGACAGCCATGCAGACAATATGGAGACATGAGCTCAGGATTAGACTGGTGACCCCAGAGCTGTGAGGCAGCAACACTACCCACTGCGCTACCATGTCGCACAGGCAGCATTTAAGAGAAGTGATTTATATGACCATTATGATTTGATCTGAGTCTGTGGGAACAAGCCATCTAGAGTGAATAGAGAAGAGTGGATTGGACCAGTAAAATAAAGTGAACTGCCACTAGTAATGGAATAGCTTTTCTCTCTATAATCTGAATTCTTTGTATATAAGATCTTTCTAGCAAACAGAGCCCTGGTATAAAATCTCAGACAACCTCACACAATATTATGTCAATATTATGTAATTATGTAACCTCAGTCAATATTATGTAATTACAGTGCCTTGCGAAAGTATTCGGCCCCCTTGAACTGTTCAACCTTTTGCCACATTTCAGGCCTCAAACATAGATATAAAATTTTATTTTTTTTGTGAAGAATCAACAACAGGTGGGACACAATCATGAAGTGGAACGAAATTTATTGGATATTTCAAACTTTTTCAACAAATAAAAAAC
>JAFFST010002860.1:24836-34937 GCA_022414735.1 Noturus placidus | reverse complement strand
AGAGCACGGATTGCTAAACCGAGAGCACGGATTGCTAAACCGAGAGCACGGATTGCTAAACCGAGAGCACGGATTGCTAAACCGAGAGCACAGATTGCTAAACCGAGAGCACAGATTACACACGGCTTTTTTTTTTTTTTTTACCTGGCACTAGGGGGGCTCCGTAAAATTCTTAGTAGAATAACTCTTACCTGCACATCATCTGAAGATGGTTCGTAGCTGGCCCTTTTAAAAGTGTCGGTAACATTCCACAAGATTTCCACAGAGGAAAGCAGGTCACCAGCATAGAAGTTGCGTCTCTGAGTGAGGTCCAGCAATACTTTGGTTACCTGGGACATGCCATCCCCTGCCAAATTTCTCTGACCCTTAGCAAGGTGTCCCTGGACCTGAGGCAGTTCAGAGGAAATCTTTGGATTAGATGCACATATTTAGGAGCTTCCATATTAACAGGTTGACTTCAGTAATAACCACTTAATGTCATGACAGAGAAAATAGGGACAATGCCTGGGGGAATTACAAACGTATTCTAGTTGTTGTCATTTAGTCCTCAATCTTGCATTCCAAATAAGCTCCTCTCCTATTTGGCTCGGATAAAAATCTGCAATCTGTCATTTGCAGATAAAACTGAAGAACTCTGATTTATTTCTTCTTTTGGTTAACTGTATTAGTTTGATGAGTCAATTGCTTTGGTTAAATAGAAACTACCTAATGCAATAAGGCAACCAGCACCAAGACTTCAAACCAAATTTACAGGAAGTTCAGTTCATGAAAAAGAACTAGGAGATCATTTCATACTGCTCTGGGTGTGCAAATAATAAATAATGAAAACACACGCACACAGTTATGCAGACCTGAATGCAATTTATTTGGGTAGGAAAATGTTCTTTTTCACTTCCCCACTGTGAGTGGCTGATCTTCCACCATTGTGGCTTTGCACCTACCGACTGCTGTAAGTATCTGTATTCATTTTGGATGCATCGAGCATAGCTGGGCTGCTCCCAATATGCTACTCCACGGTGATCTAGAGAGCAGCGTCGACTTGTGGTGCCTGCAAGAGATGAGAGTAGAGAGGCAGAGTAAGTAAAAATGGGATAAGATATTTTCTGATGGATAGGGCTGGAGAGTAAAAGAGGCAAACAATGTGTGAGAGGCAATTAATATGGGAGAGATAAAGGCAGGGAACAGAAAAGGAGAGTAACTGATAGAGAGTACGATACAGTAGAGGTGTACGAGATGAGAGTTTAGTATTTTAGCTTTTGTATCCTGGTATTTACATCTAGATGTTTTAAAGAATATATAACATAAAACCTTTTGTATCAGACCACCACATAGCAAAAGTATAGGAATAAGTAAGTCTTAAAGTAAATCAAAACACTTAATCTGTTTGCATATCCCTTGCTTGCAATAACTGTATCATGCCTACAACTCAATGACATCACTAAATTGTTGGTTTCTCCTATTGTGATGCTTTCCAGGCTTTTACCACAGCCTCTTACAGTTGTTTGTTTTGGGGGTTTCTCCATTCAGTCTCCTCTTCAGGTGAAATGCATGCTCAGTTGGGTTACAGTCTGGTGATTGACATGGCCTGTCTGAAACCTTCAACTTTTTTCCCCTAATAAAGTCCTTTGTTGAGTTGGCAGTATGTTTTGGATAACTGTCTTGCTGCATTGAAATTCCTCCAATTAATATGAATGCATTTCTCTTTAAATTTGCAGACAAAATGTTCCTGTAGATGTCTTAATTCATTTTGCTGCTACCATCATCAATAAAGATTAGTGAGCCTGTTCCAGAAGTACCTATGCAAGCCCAAGCCATGAAACTACCACCACTATGTTTGACTGATGAGCTTGTATGTTTTCATGAGCAGATCCTTTCTTTCTTCACACTTCAGTAGGTTAATCTTGGTTCAGAGTTTTTGTGGATCATCTCTGTATTACTTTTTGCAAATCTGGCTTTCCGATTCTTACTGCTGAGTGGTTTGTCATATGGTCTCTATATTTCTGCTCTCAAAGTCTTCTTTAACTGGTGGGTTGTCATGCCTTCACCCTTGACTTGTGGAAGTTGTTGGTGATGTCAATTACTTTTTTTTTCACAGCTCACACAATGTTTCTGTTATCTGCTGTTTTTCTGTACACCAGTGGTTTCTTTCTGTTTAAGAACATTCCAATTTGTTGAATTGGCTATGCCCAGTGTTTGTGCAATGGCTCTGCTTGTTTTTCCTGCTTTTCTCAGCTTCAAAATGGCTTGCTTTTCTCCCATAGACAGCTCTCTGAAATTGGCTTATCCTTTTTAACAACAAATGCAGTCATCACAGGTGAAACTGAAAGCTAAAACCAAGATTAGATGTTCAGATGTATTTACTGTTTAAACATTCAATCCAACAGGACACACATGGGTAACAAGAAACACCCATCACTCACAATATTTTTGCTCAACTAGAAATTGCGCCGTCTGATACAGAATCTGTTATGTTCTGTGTTGTTTAACACATCTACATATAAATAGCAGGAAATGAAGCTGAAATTCTAAACTCTCTTCTCATATTTGTCGTTTGATCTCAAACCCAGATGTCTTCAGTCTACTTAAACACAAACAGACAAAAAAGAATCGGCCTTGCCATTCCAGTAGTTTCAGAGGGGACTGAACAATACACGGCTTTCTTTAAAAAGAGGCTCTAGATGGAAACTGTTGATAAATAGTTAACCACCCAAAGGGTACTTTAAAAAATCAATATAAAAAAAAGATTATTTTCATTATAAGTCAGAAAAGCAATTGTCCCTAGACACTTGAAGAAAACATTTTCTATCTTAGCACCCTAAAACAGGGTAAGTGTAATAACCTTGGTAATTACCCTGTTCTTTACATACATAATCACTGCTCCATATGATTTACACAAGGAAGGAATACACCACAGATGGGATGTCAATTCATTTCAGGGAACCATGTACATTCATAAACTAAGGGCAACTTAACATTTCCAGTTCACATCCTGGGATGCTTCTGGGAGGTGGGAGGAAACCAGAGAACCCTGATGAACCCCACAAAAGACACTGGGGGCACATGTGAAACAACAGACAGACAGCAACCTATGCCAGTGCAGCAAATTGTTTGCATATTTTTATTTATTTATTTGGCACACTGTCATTTTTTTGGGGGATTATGTGTACTTGCCAAAGGTGTGCTCTCACTCCCATTCCCATCTACATACCAGTAAACATACTAAATGTATGCTTGTTGCTCTTGGAAAATTTGGACTTGGAAAATGGACTCATAGGTGCGAAAATGCTAACACATTCCTTGTAGAAACCATTCACTTTTATAAAAGGTTTCAAGCGGCATTCATACAGATTATCACCTCTCATACTCTCAGCAGGACTTCTAATGGTTAATGACATCTCCCCAGAACCCACACTGACAGCTAGAGATATCATATTGAAACACAGAGACACACCCTGAACCCTTCCCCACAGCTAGAAATGCACCTATATATTGTGGTGTACTTATATATTTGGAATTGAATTACATGTTTTGTTGTTTATTGAAGGGTGTTGTATTGGGGGTAATGGGTATAGTGTTGGGCATATGTGTGTGTGTGTGTTTTGGGTTTGGAGTTAATATAGGTTCAAAAGTTGTAACCCTGTGGCTGTCAGGTCCGAAGACAGTCTTTTAAGTAATGACAATTTTTCCTACTCTGTATAAAATAGCTCTATTTTTGTCTTAGCTAACTTGGCCCATGTTTGGTTTCAGTAAATGGTACATTATATGCACGAACTACAACCCCCCCCCCCCCCCCACCCCCCCCCCCCCCCCCAACAACAACATACTTAAGCTTAAAAGCAGAGGTACTAATCCATATACACACAGTTTAATCTTCCTGCTCTGTAGCAGTCACACCTGGTTGTTATCTCTAGCTCCAATGAGCAGTCCACACTACAATCCGCTTTCTTTTCTCATACCTGCATCCACTCTCTAGGACACAATAGCAGAGTAACATGTGAGCATACAAAGTGGTGTAATGTTGGCAGAAGTGTCAATGTATCCTCATTCTGCTCTCAGAAAAAAACCAACAGGTCCAATGAAAGCAATGAAATTAAAAAAACATACATAGGGTTTTACAAAGAATTAAATATCACATTTGCACATGTATTCAGACCGTTTGCTTTGACACTTTAAAGTAAGTGCAGGTGCATCCTCTTTTCATTCATACTTAAAATGTTTTTACAATAAGATTGTGTAAAGGCACAGTACAAAAAAAAAGGTACTACAACCTTCAGTGTCCCACAGAACACAGCAGATTCCTTAATTCCAATATGGAAGAACAAAACCACAAGATTCTTCTTAGCCAACTGAGCAAACAGGGAGAAGGGCTTTTGATGGATGATACGAAAGAGATTTAACATTTAATCTTGGTTTCATCTGAAAGGCACTACTTGCCCATTTCTTCCTTATGGTGAAGCACAATGTTTTTAGCAATATTCTATAGGTATTTGAGCAGCAAGAACTGAGAGGTTTGTCTGGACTAAGGGAAAAATGAACACAGACCTTCCTGAACAAAACTTGCTCAAGGACATCAGGACCTGACATTGGCACAAAGGTTAACCTCCTCACACAACAGTGACCTAAAAATCTCAGCCAACATGACACAGAAGTGGCTTTAAGCTTTAAGGATTGTCCTTCAGTGGCCCAGCCAGACCCCTGACTTGAATCGGACTGAACATCTCTGGATAAATTTGAAAATAGTTCTGCAGCAATGCTGGCAGAACCTGGCAGAGCCGAGAGGTTGTACAGAGAGGAATAGATGAATATGCCCAAATTCAGGTCTGCTCCACTTGTAGGATCATTATCATACTCAAGAAAAATTAAGGCTGTAATTGTTAATAATGTATTTCAACAATTACTCAAGTAAAGGGTCTGAATGGTTACATATTTCACTGTTTTATTTTGAGTAATTTTATAAGCTGCAAGAGTCCTTACTAGAACCAGAAGATATGACCACATCACCCCTATCTAATCCACACTGTATTGGCTCGCAGTAAATTTTAGCATTGATTATAAAATACTACTATTGACCTATAAAGCACTGAATAGTCTCACGCCACAGGAGCTGAGTGAAATTTTGGTCTTTTATGATCCGCCACGCCTACTTCGATCAAAAGGTACAGGCTATTTGTTGGTACCTTGAATAGTGAAGGATATAGTAGGGAGAAGAGATTTCTCTTACAAAGCCCCACAATTATGGAACAGCCTTCCAATTAGTGTTTGGGACTCAGACACAGACCCAGTGTTTAAGTTGAAAACATGTTTGTTGGAAAATCAATTGCAATATCAACATATCAGCTGGAAGTTACATACTGTTGCTAAGGATGGCCCCACATGGTGCAGCCTAAAGGCTCTGGTCTGCTTAGTTTTTTTACGCGTACGCTAGCGTATGAGCACAGTCATATGCTTAGCCTTTCAAAGTATGCTCCATTTGACATGCACATTACGACAACTTGCACTACCCCTCCTGGCCTTTGTTGTGAAGGATGACAATGAAGAAGAATCACAACAATACAAAAAAATAATGCATGGGCAATCTCTCGCCACGATTAGCACTCATATACAAATCCTTACACACTTTAAGGCTAGAATTATACAAATACAGGTACTGTACTTTCTAACCGTCACTACTGTGACAATCAATGGCCCTGGGTCACTGTTGCCACCTTGTGGAACTGCTAAATAGTGCAAATGAATTAAATGGGGGTGGCTGTGGCTCAGGTTGTAGAGCAGGTTTTCCACTAATAGTAGTGTTAGCAGTTCAATTTCCGGCCCACATGACTCCACATGCCGAAGAGTCCTTGGGCAAGACACTGAACCCCAATTTGCTCCAGATAGCAAGTTAGCACCTTACATGGCAGCTCTTATACCATTGGTGTGTGTGTGAGTATGTGAATGGGTGAATGAGACACAGTGTAGAGTGCGTTGGATAAAAGCGCTATATAAGTGCAGACCAAGGTGCATTTACCAAATGCACATGTGCAACCTGTGTATACAAAGTACACGTGGTTAGAAAAATCTGGTGGTGCTTGTACTCTGCTGATGAAATTTGCATCACCAGCAATTTGTATACTGTTCCAAGCATAGGTGTAAAAAGTGAAACATACTTTCTACTTAAAGATCATTGAGATTGCTGGGGATGGTAGCACTTAAAAACCATAAGATGGCTTGGACCTCAATTCATATGAACAGATATGCTATGATGGCTAGGACTATAATTGCTATTATAGCTTAAGGACTGCACTTGAAGATTTAACTAGTATGTCCTGAAGGGGATGCTATTCATTATCCAGAATGGCTGTGAGTTTTTTGAGTTTTGTTGAGTTTTCTTGCAACTCTACATCTAATGCTGCCTCCCCAGCATACCGCTGCAGCTAAGAAGACTGCATTGCCTACCACACAATGGTAGAACATCTTGCAGCAAACATTTAAAGACCTGAGCTTCCTCAGAAAGTAGAGTCTGTTCATCCCTTTCTTGTACACAGCCTCTGAATGGACCTTCCAGACCAGCTTGTTGTCAAGATGGTGTTACGCCACGGCGTACTCATGGTCACAGAGCCGACGAGAACTACATTTCCTAGTCACGCCTGTGCTCGAGTTCACTGGAGTACTGAGTGCGAACACTTGTGTGATACCCAAGGTTATATAAGCCCTTGTTAGCCATAGCACATCGCAAAGTAAATACTCTGTATCTCTAACACAGTCATTGTACCAAGCACTTAACTACGTTTTGGAAATTCCTGGTTCACGGACTTATCTTTGGACTTTTGACTCACGATTCTCTGGATTATCCCCTTGTTATTGTTACGGACTCCATTGTGATTCTCGGTTCCTGGCTGCTGCTCTGCCCACACCTGTCTCCTCTATCGGTACGTAACAGATGGACATCTGTAAGTGTCAACCTGCTCAAGGTCCTAAGCCATGATGGTAATGGGGCTGTGAAAGTAGATATATGGCCACATCATCCACGCCTACCAGTGGATGGTAAGCAAAATGCAGGGGCTCCAGAAAAGAGCTTACTTGAGGTCTTAGATGGAACAGCACCAGTTTCCTCATTACGTGTGAGATCCAGCACCGGATCTTCATTACGTGTGGTGTGAGGGCTATTGGTCTATAATCGTTTAGGGTGGAGGGAGTTGTCTTCTTTGGAACAGAAACCAGGCAGGATGTTTTTCATAGCTCTGGAAGCTTCTCCAGTCAAAGACTCAGGTTGAAGATGTACTGGATGATCCCACACAGCTGGTTAGCACAGATCTTCAGTACCTTGGGACTGATTCTGTCAGGCCCTGCATTGTTCCTAGGTTTCAGCTTCTTCAACTGTCTCTTCACCTGGCTGGTAGTGACAAATTGGTGGGCTGTTGGATGAGGTGGCAGGTGATTGTGGAAGGTAGAGGTGTGAGTCTTCTGAGGAAAGCTGTGTGATGAGGGGGGATATGAGGGCATAACATTTGCCACGGTTACACCTGTCGTCTACACTACTCCACTTTTTTGGATCCTCGAAATCGGAGACATTTGGAAATGCTGAAGACCCCATTTTAGTTTGGAAACTCCAGGGTCACACTTCACCGTAAATGGGCCAAGACACAGACATTTGAAAACTAAGGCATGGCTGCCCACATTTGCTTTCTTATTGCGTCTTCTGGATCATTGCATATCCTACCCTGATTCGTCAAGCCCCTATAATGTTCAATTAAATGAAATAAAAGTGCTATACAAATAAAATTTTAACAATGGACATTGTCTCAAAGCAGCTTTACAGCTTTATCATGTGACCATTACACTACCTTGACAGTATGAACAATAACATGGAGACTGAACTGCAAGTTTTGGTGGCTATGTTGTAATTTTTAGCAGCCATTGTGCAGTTAAAGTCTGTATTTTACAAAACTGCAGCTGCCTACATCTGCAAGAGGCAAGCTATGATTAGAATAATCGGCAATAAATCTCGTGCCAAGCGGCATAAGCCCTACAACGAACGCTGATTTTGACCGGGAAGAACTAGTGCCAGGTGGGACATGTTTAATACTGAAGCTGTTATTCCTGAGGAATGGTGACAGAACTTTCAGATGTCCAGATCAGCCCTGGTCCACCTCAGCGACATATTACATCCATTTGTGGAAGGTGAGAGACGTTTGAAGGCATGGTTTGTGCCTCTGAGGAGGGCCATGGACATAAACATGAAGGACCTTCCATTTGTTATGTATGCTTGTTTTGTACTTCACAACTATTGTGAAGAGCTCCACGAACCTATAACCAAACAATGCGTAAATGCTGCTCTCTGGTACAAAAGGGACTTTTGTACCAGGGACCAACCGCCACAGTGGCTGAGAGAGTGGAGAGCAAAACTGAGGGGAAATGAGTGAGACGCGCAATGACAAGGTTTCTTGACCCATAAGCCATTTGAGCAGCCTACATTTAAAAAAAGCATATCCCTTTTTGCTTTATTACAGAATGAGTGTATGACAACATGTGACTTATGCATCTGTTTTTACCATAATGTATCGTTTATGTTTTTACTGCAATGTGCCAGTGTACAAATGGTACAAATAAATTAAATTATTTGAATTTGCACTGAGTTTGATTAAATACACGCTAGTGTACATGCTAGCCTCGATTATCCATATTTATAAAGAAAAAACATGACAAGAAAAATACAATATGATTAGTAATAAACACAATGTTAAAAACAAATAGTATATACTCAAAAATATCATGGTAAAAGTAAAAATTGTAAACCTACATTAAGTATCACAACACAAAAGTCATAAATGATGTTGTATTTAAATTAGCATGAATACAAAAACAAAATATTTAGACACGTCATTAGTAACTTTGAGTAACAATTCCACCTCATCACTTGTCCACACGAAGACGTCCTTGCCTTTCCTCATCATCATGCTCATTGTTGTACCTGCCAGTGACTAGCAAGCAACTTCCTATTTACACTTACACGTGCATGCCCAGTTTGCATGAATAGTCATGTGACATGCGTTTTTGGTCATGTAGTGTGAACGGAGATCATTTCTGTAATGCAGTGGAAATGGCAGTATCGACAAGGATCATTTTAATTTTAAAAACATCGTTTTAAAATGAAAAAGCTCTAGTGTAAACAGGGCCTGAGATGACCAGGGAAGAATTTGTGTGGATGAAAGGGTTTGAGCTTGATCTTGGGGAGCATTGGGAAAGAGTGCTGGTGAGGGAGTGGAGGAGATGATGTGAGATGGCATTGTGTTGAACTTATTGAAGAACAAATTCAGCTTGTTGGAACATTCTAGATTACCCCCCACAGGTTGGGTTTTTGCCTTGAAGCCGGTGATCTCCAACATGCTAGCCCACACCTCTTTTGTATTATTCTGCTAAAGCCTACCCTCCAGCATCGTTCTGCAAGGTTCCTTGTTCTCCCTCAGTCTCATACATATATAGTCTCATACATGAGAGAGAGAGAGTTTATTTATTTATTTAAGTATTTCTTATTTACTTTATTCACATATTTTTCGAAAATTTTGTTGTGCTGTTTGTAAAAAGTATCAAGATGTATGAACATTAAAATAAAAATAAAAAAAATGGGGATTAAAATCCCCAGAAATTACAACAAAAGAGTTTAGATGCCAAGTTTGGAGTCTTGCAATAGTTAAGTGTATGACAATAACCACAATGGCAACTGTTAATTACCTTCGCAGATAATATGGACTTACACCAACAGCCAGCAATTCAACGTGGGCAACAGTGACACTCCTTCACAGTAACATGTCCCAGATTACACCATGTGTTATAGTGCCTTGCGAAAGTATTCGGCTCCCTTGAACTTGAAAAGATATAAAACTGTCATTTTTTTGTGAAGAATCAACAACAGGTGGGAAACAATCATGAAGTGGAACAAAATTTATTGGATATTTCAAACTTTTTCAACAAATAAAAAACTGAAAAATTTTGGCGACCAAAATTATTCAGCCTCTTTACTTTCAGTGCAGCAAACTCTTTCCGGAAGTTCAGTGAGGATCTCTGAATGATCCAATGTTGACCTAAATGTCTAATGTTGATAAATAGAATCCACCTGTGTGT
>JAFFST010002859.1:13893-26393 GCA_022414735.1 Noturus placidus | reverse complement strand
GATTACATTTACATTTATTCATTTAGCAGACACTTTTATCCAAAGCGACTTACAAATGAGACACACTCACACACCAATGGTAGCAGAGCTGCATGCAAGGTGCTAGCTTGCCATCGGGGGCAACTTAGGGTTCAGTGTCTTGCCCAAGGACACTTCGGCATGGGATCACCCGGGCCGGGATTCCAACCACCAACCCTACGATTAGTGGATTAGTGGACAACCCGCTCTACCCACTGAGACACAGCCGCCCCAGAACTGATTAGAACTGCGTTCTGAAATCTGAGCTCTAAATCACGTCATTTTCTGAGCATTCAAGTTACAAAGTAGCTTCATCGTTTGTTAGCAACGAGCTGGCCAGCTAACAGCTAACGTCGTTTGTTAGCAACGAGCTGGCCAGCTAACAGCTAACGTCGTTTGTTAGCAACGGGCTAGCCTGCTATGGATATTTACCTGTGAAGTGTAAGGTCAGTGGTATCGATTGAACAAGTGAACGTGTCTGAAGATGTTAAGGATCTGAAGCTAATATGTACAGTATGTAGTATATAAGCTGTCACTCATTTAAAGGGAAGATGTGCTGCTGTGTTTGTTTACTACTGGCGCTGTGAGCAGCCATGTTGATTCCACGTCACGTGCTGATTTGAGACAACGTTTTCTTTGGGGTTTTTTCCCAGTCGGAAGTCGTAGCTATTGCTAGTTAGTTTTAGCTAATGTTTTCCTACGTTTCTTGGTTCTTTGGCGAAAGACAGAGAAATAACATCAACATAAAGTCATTTTTTTACTTTTACTTTAAGTGAATGTTCTTAATCTCGAGTGAAGACGTCGAGGCTGCAGTTATTTAGTTGAGTACTTGCACTTTCAGTTCAATAGAGAGTTTCGGTACTTTTAGCACCTCTGCATTTGCTGTAAAGGGTGCTTTAAAGGTTCTGTTTAGAACCCTACACCCCAAGGTCTCCCTAACACTAAGAGTCTCACGTCAAACAGATTATTGACAAATCAAGTTGTTTGTTTTTTATTTTTTTAAGTTTGTAATCATTGCCTTGATGAAGATTCCTATGAGGGGACGTTTATTTATGTAACATTTATGGAAGGAGTCTCCAGTGTCAGCACTCTGTACCAGTCAGAGCTGTAGGTTTTATAAGTAAACATCAGTAATGTGTGTATGTTACTCTCCAGTATCCCATGCTCATACAGAGAACTGTGGAGTTCATATCTGTTCGGTTGGATTTGTTTACACCCGAGACGAGCGAGAGACGGAAAATGCCGTCCTGTGATGAACGAGCGAATCAAACGAAAGAGAGATTAGTGTTCGCGATGTGGAACGAGGGAAGGCAGAGCGCAGTATATTCTACTCCGCATGATGATAAATATGAAGGAGAGAGAGAGAGAGAGAGAGAGAGAGAGATGATGAAGAGAAAGGACGAGAGAAAGGAAGATGAAGGAAGGGACAGAGAAAGAGAGATATACTGTGTTCTGATGATACATATGAAAGCGGGAGAGAGAAAGATTTGGTATGAGAAAGAAGGAGAGGGATTTGTGGAAGAGCGAGTGAAAGAAGGATGAGGGGCTGAAGATCAATTCAGAAGGAAGAGAAAGGCCGAGACAGAGAAAACAGACAAAGAGGAAGGGAGATGTATAAAGGGAGGAGTAAAGCAGGAGAGGATGGAAATGAAGGGAAGATGGAAAGATAGAGGCAAGCTGTGATAACAGTGAGAGACGGGCATTAGAGGAAAGAAGAAGGAAAGGGTGATTAGTATCGAAAGACGGAAGAAGATAAACAAAGGGATGTGCAGAGAGAGTGAGAAGAGAAAGGCAACAGAGAAAAGACAGACAGATAAATATGAGAACAGAAATAGAGAGAGAGAGGGATGAGATGGAAGAGATGAGAAAAGGAAAGGAAATTAGAGAGATAGAGATAGCGAGAAAGAGGAAGATGAAGAGAAAGATCCAGACAGAAAGAGATAAAACATTGCGAGAAGGTAATAAATAGAGACAGACAGGCGGGGGTAGAGAGGGATGGGATTGCAATGAGAAAAGGAAGAGGAGACTTGAAGATGAAGGAAGAGAGAGAAATAGAGAGAGATGACAGAAGAGGAGCGGAGGAAGAGAGGAAAGAATAAACAAACAGAGAGAGGGATGGAGCAAGAGGAAAAGAGAGAGAAACAGATACCTGATATACAGTATGAGAGGCAATGTGAGAGAGAGGAACAAGAAAGAAGAGAGAGAGAACAAATGAGTCTAAAGATACAGAGAGTAATGTACAGAAAGAGAACAAAGGGATAGAGAGACAGGAGGAGAGAGACACAGGAAGAGACAGCTAGACAGGAGGAGAGGGAGACAGGAGGAGAGAGAGACTGGAAGAGACAGATAGACAGGAGGAGAGAGAGACAGGAGGAGAGAGAGACTGGAAGAGACAGCTAGACAGGAGGAGAGAGAGACAGGAGGAGAGAGAGACTGGAAGAGACAGCTAGACAGGAGGAGAGAGAGACAGGAGGAGAGAGAGACAGGAAGAGTGAGAGACTGGGAGAGATAGAGAATTCTTCAGATCAGTAGTTTAATCCTAGTCTTAAATTTAACTTCTCTATTTCTTTCTCTCGTTCTTTCTTTGTTGTGATTATTAAATGTTTGTTTGAATGATCACACGCGCACAACGAGTCGATCTTCGTGTCACAGCCCTTCGCTTTTGTTCTGGAGAAAAGATTGGATGATGAAACGGCCTGAACGTCGTCTTTATGAAGATCATCTTTCATCCCTCTCAACTTGCCGGCCGTCTCTTCTCCTCCAAACACACACCAATCGGATTTGCGGCTCTTTGGGACTCTCGCTAATGCAATCCTGATATTCTGCTCTGATTGGATTGGTGTGAGTGGGGGGGGGGGGTATGGGGAGGAGAGAAAGTAAATCTCCAGAGTGCTCAGATGGACAAGCTGATGTTTCTTAGTCCTTTTACAAAACAATTATCTGTCCATCAGGCAGAGCCATGACTCAGCTAACGGGCTAACAGCACAAACTCCCGTCTCCTCTTTTTACTTTGTTTCTCTTCCGTTTCTTCTGACAGCAGACAGATTGAAACACCTTACTGAATCAAAACACCCATCATTCTTTAATTAGCGCCTTTTTAACCTTGTTAATCTCAGACTGTAAGTGAGGGCAACATTGTCTCTGTAATGGACATTTAAATCCCAGCATCAATGTAATGTGCAGGTGAATGAGGCAGAAAACAAAAGGAACAAGAAACAGAACAACAGAAAAGAACAACAGGGCTAGGTGCCCGCAGGGGGAAGGGCCTCAGAACAGGTCTCTTTCCACAGGACTGGAGGGTTTAGGCAAAGGTCTTGAGTAGGACTGGAGGGGTCTTGTGGCAGGTCTCAAAAAGGGCTGAAGGGGTCTTGGGGCAGGTATTGAGAAGGACTGGAGGGGTCCTTTGGCAGATCTGGAGGGTCTTGGGGCAGGTCTCAGGACTGGAGAGGCCTTGGGGAAGGGTTCAAGCAGGGTTGGAGGGGTCTAGTGGCAAATCTTGAGCAGAGATGGAAGACATTTACATTTATTTATTTAGCAGACACATTTATCAAAAGCAACTTACAAATAAGGTAATACAAGCAAAGCAATAAATCAAGTGGAGAACAATACAAACAGTGCTACCATACACAATGTTTTATTGAGTTCCAGAGAAGCAAAGTGCACAAAGAAGAGGTGTAAGAGCCAGTGTAAGTGCAGAGTGTTGAGGTAGGAGGGTGCTGTTCCACACAAGGTCTTGTACATGAGCATCAAGGCCTTGAATTTGATATGGGCAGCTACAGGAAGCCAGTGGAGGGAGATGAAAAGAGGTGTGACATGGGTCATTATGGGCTGCTTGAAAACAATGTGTCCTGCTGTATTCTGAATCATCTGAATGGAGTTGGATGGGAGGCCCAAGAGTAGTGCATTGCAATAGTCCAGTTCTGAGATAACAAGCACCTGGACTAGCAGCTGTGTGGCCTGATCAGTGAGATAGGGTTTGAGTTTCTTGATGTTGGACAGGATGAACCTAAAGGACCGCACAGGTGTTGAAATGTGGTCTGTAAAGTTCCTGTGGTCATTAAAAGTCACCCCAAGGTTTCTGGCTGTCCTGGTTTGTTTGCGTGTGGTTGGGCCAAGCTGTACAGTGAAGTTGTGGTTGATTGAGGTGCAGGCAGGGAGGACAAGAAGCTCAGATTTTGACAAGTTGGGCTTAAGGTGGTGTTCCCTCATCCAGTCCGTGCAAGCAGACAGGCAAGCAGAGATTCGTGCTGAGACAGATGGATCTAGGCAAAGGTCTTGAGTAGGGCTGGAGGGGTCTTGGGGCAGGTATCAATTAGGAATGGAAGAGTCTTTGGGCAGGTTTCGAGTAAAACTTGAGAGGTCTTGGGGCAGGTTTTGAGTAGGTTTGGAGGGGTCTTGGGGCAGGTATCAATTAGGACTGGAGGGGTCTTTGGGCAGGTTTCGAGTAGGACTGGAGGGGTCTTTGGGCAGGTTTCGAGTAGGATTGGAGGGTCTAGGGGCAGGTCTCTATTAGGACTGGAGGGGTCTTGGGGCAGGTCTCGAGTAGGACTGGAGGGTCTTGGGGCAGGTCTCAATTAGGACTGGAGGGGTCTTTGGGCAGGTCATGAGTAGGACTGGAGGTGTCTGGGGCAGGTCTCTATTAGGACTGGAGGGGTCTTTGGGCAGGTTTCGAGTAGGACTGGGGCTGTCTGGGGCAGGTCTCTATTAGGGCTGGAGGGG
The DNA here is from genome assembly GCA_022414735.1 of Noturus placidus. Lineage (NCBI taxonomy): Eukaryota > Metazoa > Chordata > Actinopteri > Siluriformes > Ictaluridae > Noturus > Noturus placidus. Next base: position 21,656 of record JAFFST010002859.1, on the reverse strand, counting down.
TCTTGGGGCAGGTCTCGAGGCATGAGTTCATGTTTATAGATAAAAGTGAAAATTACACTAAAGATTTTGGGTGAGATTGATATCGATTACTTGTCAGCTTCTTGTTAGCTCTGGTAAAAACTAAAGAAGCAATTCTTACACTGAACACGCCTCATAGGATATATTTCATTAAGTCATAATTTCATCACAGTTACTTTTCAGCTAAGATTAAAAGGCAGCAACTTTCCTTTATCTCAGTGAGCCTCTTATCTAAACTACAATGGCATGATTAGATTTTTGTGATCATTGTTTATGTTCTTGTCAGTGAGATACGAGCCATTAAGATAAATGATTCCATGTGTTACACTCTGCCATTTGTAAATATTAAATCATATAGACAGATCTATATATAAATTAGTAAATGTGTGTGATTGTGACTGTATTGTTTAACGTTTTATCTTTTCTTTCTCCCTCATGTTTATATTTCCACCTTCTCGGGACACTTCTCATGTCCTCGACATGTTTCTCAGGCTTGAAATACATTTCCTAGCAGGACTGTGTGTATTACTGAGGAAGATGACGAAGCATCGCTCAGGCTAATTCAATAGCTATGTTGACAAGTGCATGCACACGGAGTCCTCACATGCCGGTGATTGAAATTCATGCCTGCAGAATTAAATCAGATTGTACATGCACGAGTGGCTTCACGTTTTAGAGACAACAGGCAGCTTTTCCTGGATGGTAACAGGGTGAGGACAGACTGATTCAATTACAGACGACGTTTGATTGATGGATGCTGCGTTCAGCCTGACAAAATGACTTTTTCCCTTTGGGCAAAAATAAACAAGGAGTCCAGATCCTCCTATTTAACATAATATAGACTCTCTCCGGGAAACGTCCGAGACAAATGCATTTTTTAAAAAACAAACAAATGCAAAATATTACTGGAGTTGATCTGGACTGATTTGTGGGATTTAGATAAATGAGACTACCCTGCTTATCTCACGTTTATAAGAGCTGCATAAAGCTGCCAACAGGGGGCAGTGTCACAGAGTGACGGGGTGGTGTGCATGTTTAACCCTGATATTTTCAAGCTGGGTTACTGCTACCACACCGAGGTTGATAACTTTCCAATAACAGCACGTCTCCAAATGTTTAATTCCTCTTATACCACAGCAATTTAGCAAAACTGGCAGATAATTATTTATCACATAATATTTTTCATAATGTTTATCCATTTGTGGTTATATTTAATGTTAATGTATTGTACCATTTTCGACGTTCACCTAAAAGAGTATTAATTAGCACGTTTGCCTCGCACCTCCCGAGTTGTGGGTTCGGTTCCTGCCTCCAGCCTGTGTGCACAGAGTTTGCACGTTCTCCCAGTGGTTCAGGGCTGGGTACTTCCTCTGTGTACTCCAGTTTCCTCCCCTAGTCCAAAGACATGCCTTGTAGGCTGATTGTCATTTCCAAATTGTGTCCAGGGTGTCCCCTGCCTTTTGCCCCGAGTTCCCTGGGGTCGGCTCCAGGGTCCCTCAGACCCTGTGTAGGATAAGCGGTACGGAAAATGGATGGATGGACCTAAAAGAGTTAACTCTATCCACTAGGACATAACTGTAACCCAGACCCCTAGTGTATAATTATAACCCCTAGAATCTAGTTCTCAGTAGAACCTAGAACATCTGATGTCCTGTCTTATATCATTTTCAACATGTTCCCTAAGAAAGGTGATTCAGATGTTCAGACTTCTGTCCCCTAGGCAACAGCAATAACTTAATAACCCGGTTATCATTATGATTTTCAATGTTCACCTCGGAGTCTGCATAGTTATCAGTAGAACTCAGAACATCTGATGTCCTGTATCATGTCGTTTTCACGATCCACTACCCGGGCACGTGTGTCTCCTGACACGTTTTGAATGTTTTCATCTGTATTTTGGACTCGACTCCTGTCTCTGAGGTCTCCAGAAAGTTTCCTCAGGGCATTTTTGTTTATTCTGAGTCCACACACTGATTTCCAATTCACCTCCAGAGACATAAATGAAATGTTGTCGCTGGGCATCAGGGGAAAGCGTAACGTGCTTTTAAATCTCTGAAAGCTGCAATCAGTGGCGTACGGCGCGATGCCATGAGACAAATTGCTTTGCATTGTTGGCTACTTCTTGCTCTGCGTTCTGCACTGAATTTAAATCAGAACCAGTGTCAAACACGAGCAAACTCTCGCCGGGGAGCAACAACTCTGAACTTCTGTTTACTGACTCGAGCTCGCCGAAGAGCCCACACATGACATGCTGAAGTGGAGGAGGAGGAGGAGGAGGAGGAGGAGGATGAGGAACCCACGGTCTGACAACAGATGGTGGGGCTTTTTTTTACAGTATGACTAACGGCTCGCTGGGTTTGATGACCTCGAACACTTCTACTGCTGCTGCTGCTGTCGTGTATTTTTGGAACTTAAGCCAAAAAAATATACAACAGGCTCCAAAGTTTCAGAAAGTTATACATGTTTGGGTGGAAATGTCTCCAATTTCAATACAGAAATGCTCACAGAATCACAGCTTATAAAGAAACGTACTACAGCATCTAGTCTATACTGTCTAGTGTTATATAGCATTAGTATGAGATAAACTATGTTTAACTATAGTTAAACTATGCTAGGATACATGCTAAATATGCTAGGACATCCATCACCTAAGAGAAGCTAAGAGACACGCTAGCATACAAATCTAGAGACATGCTAGCAAAAACTTTTTTACAAACGTAGTAACATGCAAGACATGTGAGGAAATGAGCCAGATATGCTAATCCATGTAACATGTAACACCTTATTACCACGCAAGACATGCTAATAGATACATTAGCATGTGAAATTAGGAGGCATGCTAATACAAAACATGCTAGGAGACATGCTCAAGGCTAGGAGACATTGTAATGGCAGAGATGTATTTAGAAACATGCTAAATATGCTAATATGTCCATGCTAGCCTTGTAAGACTGGGAAACATGCTAATTACAGACCTGCTAGGAGACATTCTCATGTGTGAGAAATGCTAGGAAGTATGCTGAATGTACTTGAGCGTGCAAACAACCCATGCTGACATGCTAGGACACATACTAACCCTAAACCTAAGACATGCTAAAAAACAAGCTAAGTATGCTAGATCGGGCAATTACACAACACCTGCTGATTATGGGAAACCTGTTAAAATATAAGTAAGACATGCGAATACAAGACCTGCTAGGATTCATGCCAGATATGTTAGGAGATGTTAGACATGCTCAGAGATACACTAGCATGCAACGCTAGAAGACTTGCTAATACTGTACCGGCTAGGAAACATGCTAAAAATGCTAGGCCAGACTAGCATTGGAGAAATTAAAAAATGCTAGGAAACTGCTAAATACTGTATGATAGGACATGCCTTAGCATTCATGGCATGCTAGGAGAAATGTTAAATATGCTAGGACAGGCTAACATCCAGTCCCTGACACATGCTAAGACATGCTAGGACGCATGCTAACGTGTGAGACGTGATAGGATAGTAAAGGTGTTGTAGAGTTGTTTGTATGAAGAAATGTAACTCGAATGGTCTGACTCGTGTGTGTGTGTGTGTGTGTGTGTGTGTGTGTGTGTGTGTGTGTTATGCTAAGCAGCAGGTTGTACAGTACTTGTTATTTTTGCCCAGAGGGAGAGGAGCTCTGACAGGCTGAACACTGACTCCATAAATCAAAGCTCATGTGTAACTGAATCACGCTCATCAGCTCTCACACCACAACCTCGCCTTCTTTTTCTTCTTTTCTTTCTTTCTTTCTTTTTTTGTGCTTCACAAAATATCCGCTACAGAGACACGGCAATGTAGAAGGACACAGGCGAGACAACAACAACAACAAAGACCAGATAAAGAAAAGCGATAATGAATCACATTGCAGAACATTCCACACACATCTTTGCCTTAAATAAGTCGTGGCTGGTTTTTGAATTACGCTTCGATCGTCGCCTATCTGCAGCGTGAAGCTCCGCCCACTGAGTATTCAGCATTTGGCTGAATGTGAGCAGATAATATCGTCCTGTAGATTTCACAATTCATCCTGCTGCTTTTCCCAACAACACAAGAGAACCGGTTTCACATCCGCGCTGTATGAAATATGAGGCCATGAGCATTTCCTTCCCTTCTCCAAACTCTTCTCTTCCCATCATTCTGCTACAACTCATCTCATCTGCCATTCCTAAACTGTTTCTTTTTTTTTTTTTTTTTTAAAGAAAGATGTTTTGTTGGTAAACTGTAATCAGTTCTTCCTGTCTAGACCCTCTATATTACCTCCGGTGAAATTCTCTCTTGGTTGTTGCACCTACTTCCTGGAGGATGAACGTCCCCTGAGGTCCACATTTGGTCCGGTTTATAACGTTCGCTGGTGGACATTACAAGATATCAAATCATAACACTACTGAATGTGTTCATTTCTGCGAAAGTCCCCTAAGCGTCCTGGAAGGCCGCTGGACGTCCTGTGAACGTCCCCCTGAACGGCCGTAGGACATCAAGGGGACCCTACACATGGACATTTGGGGGACCTTCATAGAGGCCATTTAGGGGACGGGATTTTTCTTCACCAGCGAGAGAATTCTTTTAGCATCCATCACATATGTTTTCAGAGTGTACTAAATAGTAGATTTGGCCACGCCTACTGTTTTGCTGCCTCTCTGGTGGGCTTGTTTGGGTTTGTCACTGGCAGTGATACGTAGCTCTTTGGACTTCATATTGAGAGTTAACATTAACAGATCCAGATGTGTGCAGATCAAGTGCAGATGTCTCATATGAACATGCACATGTACACGAGTTGGGACACTGGTAAGAACTCTGGCCTGCAACATACTGGGACACACTGGGATACACTGGGACATACTGGGACACACCGGGACATACTGGGACACACTAGGACACACTGGGACATACTGGGACACATTGGGACACACTGGGACACACCGGGACATACTGAGACATACTGGGACACACCGGGACATACCAGGACACACTGGCACACACCGGGACACACTGGGACACACCGGGACACACTGGGACATACTGGGACACACCGGGACATACTGGGACACACTAGGACACACTGGGACATACTGCGACACATTGGGACACACCGGGACACACCGGGACACACTGGGACACACCGGGACATACCGGGGCACACTGGGACACACCGGGACATACCGGGACACACTGGGACTATTAAATTCCCGGCAACACGAGTACATACTTGCGTTGTCCAACGTCACCGCTGGCGTTTCTCTCGAACAGGCGGGACGATGTCTTTGTGACGTTACACTGTATGTAAAGGTGTTAGATTAATCACACGTGTTTCTGTCATGGTTCGTCGAGCAGGATCGCAGGCCGGGTAGTGGAACTCATTAAACGCCTCCAAAACATTATAACGCTGTACGGGGAAATCCATTTTAAAGGTCAGGGTACTATGAGACAAACAGAGTGTGTGTGTGTGTGTGTGTGTGTGTGTGTGTGTGTGTGTGTGTGTGTGGAGCAGTTAATCAGAACACACACCGCTGAGTCAGAAACCGGAGCTGGGAGAAAATCCCGAGCGGTTAAATGAAATTGAATTGTGCGTTTCCACTCAAAACAACAAACAAAGAAAGTTATTATTTATTTATTTTCTATTTTAATCAACACATTGAGGTTTAAGAAGCTTTCTCTAATTTTCTCCCTGCACTCAGAGGCAATGGCACACTGTCAGCGCCGCTGCGGAGAGAAAACCCCGGCATGCTGTAGACCGTGTTGTCTCGGTCGGTGTCCCGGATCCTGTGAAGATAAATACGCACTACATTATTTTCTCTCTGCAGTCTTTCTAGTTCGCATTGTTTAGTACAAAACGTTACAACAATAGGACAAAACATTGTGATAACAACGTCACACACACACACACACACATTTCACACTAATGTACTTCTCTCACTAATAATCAAATTATTGCATGATTTTTTTCTTGTTAATTTGGGATCACGGCGTCCGACAGAACAGACGTGTTCATGCTACGTGCTAATCCCAGACAGTATTCCAGTAATCCAGGCTCTTCTTCTGAATCCTGCCCGAGGATTAATTATCGTGGGACGGCAGGACAATTGGAAATGCTTATCTGCGTTCCTTGCCCCCCCCGGCAATCCCCCCGTCCCCCGAGTCCCACAGAGACTCTCACGGGAGAAAACAAAATTAGGAAAGGAGAAAGAAATGAACCCCCGGAATGATTTGATGGAATGCGGATGAGTCGGTCAAATAAACTCTGTGAAGAGATTACGGTTCTGTTTTCTCCTCTGAAGAACCGGACAAACAGGAAGAGATAATTACCGCTAACGTGACTTTGAAGCTTCGCTGCTGGAGATGAAATAAACGAGTCAAGAATCGTTTGAGAAGCTCAGAAACAGACAAAAGCTCCTTCAGTGATGAATTCACATCTGAACGTGACGGTGTCCTGACGGCTTTATGCTCCCCACACGCGTCCAAGTCCAGGATCGTTCACTGTTCCACGCTTGCTAGCGGCTAGTCAAGATACGCTAGTGAGCTAGTAACATTTCTGTTACATTTTTAAATGTTTTAAACAATGAAAAAATGTTTCATTCAGTTATAAATGTACAATTTAGGATCAGTACGTGATTTTACAGAGCTTTCGATGATATTATGAGCTTGATTTGAAAAGAAAAGATGATGGTTATTCTTTCCATCTCATCAAAACAAAAGACGAATAATAACCGCCGGTGTGGCTTAATTATTTTATTTGTATATTATATTTATTATAATTCATTTGTTTATTCTAATCATGGCGGCTGTGTCTCCGTCGGTAGAGCGGGTTGTCCACTAATCCACTAATCGTAGGGTTGGTGGTTGGAATCCCGGCCCGGGTGATCCCATGCCGAAGTGTCCTTGGGCAAGACACTGAACCCTAAGTTGCCCCCGATGGCAAGCTAGCACCTTGCATGCAGCTCTGCTACCATTGGTGTGTGAGTGTGTCTCATTTGTAAGTCGCTTTGGATAAAAGCGTCTGCTAAATAAATAAATGTAAATGTAAATATAATCAAATGATGCATGTATTTGTTTACCTTTTCACTGTCTGTTTATTTTCCTTTCTTTTTATATTCTTTTTCTTCCAGTTTATCTCGCGGATAAATTAACAGATGGTTGGCGACGCCTTTACGTTCAACCCGTATTCATATTTGAATTAATCTACTTTTTATGATAACATTGTCTTTGTTATTTTTAAGCATTATGTTTATTATTATTAGTTTATTTTTGTCTGTTTATGTTATTTGTTTATTTCCTTCCTTTTTGCCCAAGTCCCACCCACTCACGATTTCCCATGTCTGCTACCGATCGAATTCATGCAACCGAGGTTCGGCTGCCTCTGCTCTGATTGGTCAGCGGTTGTTTAGTGGGCGGAGTTTAGCACAGAGTTAATGCTCCGACTAGAAAAAAAAAAACCAAAAGGAATAATCTCGTGAATTGGAATTTGTACAAATGAACATGACGTCATTTCCACTTCCAGGTGGAACAGCAGCGTTAATCCTAATTATTATAATCAATTTCATTATTTTGACTTTAAATTAAAGAGTCAGGTCCAAAAATCTGATTTCCAAACCAAGTATTTATATCCATCCATCCAACTTCTACCGCTTACTCCTTTATCAGGGTCACGGGGGAACCTGGAGTCTATCCCAGGAGGCATCGGGCACAAGGCGGGGTACACCCTGGACAGAGTGCCAGTCCTGTCTATGTT
>JAFFST010002859.1:12500-13873 GCA_022414735.1 Noturus placidus | reverse complement strand
TACTCTCTGGACAGAGTGCCAGTCCATCACAGGGCACAGTCACATACACACTCACACACACATTCATACACTACGGACACTTTAGACACGCCCATCAGTCTACCATGCATGTGTTTGGACTAGGGGAGGAAACCGGAGTACCCGGAGGAAACCCCCGACACACAGGGAGAACATGCAAACTCCGCCCACACACATGGCCCTGGCGGGACTCGAACCCCGGACCCCGGACCCATGAGGCGGACGTGCTCACCACTAAGCCACCGTGCGCCCCCAAGTATTTATATTTGATCTGATAATAATATCATTTATTTATTTGAATAGTTTTATCTATTCACTATCCATATTTTATTATTATTATTATTATTATTATTATTATTATTATTATTATTCGCCAGTCGTTGTTTATCTCTGATGATCTAGGTCCTCTGTTAGCCATCGCTAAATTGCGCGGCGTCCGTTTGTCCACCTGCGAGTGAATCAGATGCATCGCTGTGGTAAAGTTAATTGAATCCGTCCCCATGCTGACAGTTTATAATTTCCTATCCTGGGCTCTGTCAGGGAGAAGGCCGTCATCTCTTCCTCGTCTGTATTTTGTGTTGTTGTAGCGTGAGGGTGTGTGCGTGCGTGGGTGGTGAAGGGACGCTATGCGGTCGGCGAGAGGGATGAAAGCGGATGGACAGTTTATCAGGAAGAAGTTTCGGATGAATGCGGGCTAGATGGCTAATTAAGAACTCCGGGAGATGCGCTTTGGAGAAACCGGCGCTGAGCGAACACGACAATTAGCGCTGCAGTACTCATGGAGCAGGAAGGGGTGGAGTTCACAGCTCTCCGAGCCATTAGTTACAGAAGCATTAAGGGTTCGATTCACAGGGTTCTCCATTACCATGACAATGTCCGACTGAAAATAGGGTTGAAGGAACCTTCTCTGATGCAGCAGATGTACAATGGTGTGGACTCTGAATGGTGAAAGAGATTTTCTCCTCCGTAGTTCTGCAATCACGTTCTGTCTCACAATGGCTCCGCCTTCACTCCGTCACTCGTCTGTCGCCGCTCTTTTATCCGCACGCCATTTATATTCTGATCACCAACGTCTCCGCGAGCTCAGCATCCTCCACACGCACGCAGTACGCTCCCAAATCTAATGAGCAAGAACTTTCTGGAATGTTCATTTAAAAGGAATGAAAAGACTTCATGTTCAATTATAACCTTAAAGCGTACAGACTTCCTGTTTGCGTCCTGTTTAATTCCTGCTTCATCGCTAACTCTGTTCGTTGGCGCTCTGCTCATTCCATGTTATCAGACTGACGTCACTTTAAAAGTGCACAATCATTTACTGTAGCCCTTTTTGTTGGGCTGCACAAAGTATTGGCGCC
>JAFFST010002859.1:0-7500 GCA_022414735.1 Noturus placidus | reverse complement strand
TCATTCTCACTCTGCCTCTCACTCTCTCTCTCTCTCTCTCTCTGTCTCTCTCACTCTCTCTGTCTCACCCTCACTATCACTCTCTGTCTCACTCTCTCACTCACTCTCTCTGTCTCTTACTCTCACTTTCTAACTCTCTCTCTCTCTGCCTCTCATTCTCACTCTCTCTGTCTCACTCTCTCTGTCTCACTCTCTCTGTCACTCACTCACTCTCTCTCTGTCTCTCTCTCACTCACTCACTCACTCTCTCTCTCTCTCTGTCTCTCTCTCACTCACTCTCTCTCTCTCTCTGTCTATCTCTACTTTCTCTCTCTCTCTCACTCTCTGTCTCTCTATTTGTCTCTCTCTCTCTGTCTATCTCTACTTTCTCTCTCTCTCTCACTCTCGGTCTCTCTATTTGTCTCTCTCTCTCTGTCTCTCTCTCTGCTTTCTTTCTCTCTATCTCTCTCTCTCTCTGTCTCTCTCTCTGTCTCTCTCTCTGTCTCTCTCTGTCTCTCTCTGTCTCTCTCTCTCTCTACTTTCTTTCTCTCACTCACACACTTTCTCTGTCTCTCTCTGTCTCTCTCTACTTTCTCCCTCTCTCTCTCTCTGTTTTTCTCTCTCTACCTCTCTCTCACCCTCTCTACCTCCGCACCCCCACACACTATAGGCCGCTTACCAAATGAGCATTTCTGACAGAGATTAATGGGCGTGCAGAGGGGAAAGAGCAGAGCACAGAGAATACACAATAGCAGGTCCATTTCGCTCTCTCTCTCTCTCTCTGTCTCTGTCTCTCTCTCTGCTTAGGATAATCCCTCTCTTTCGCTCCCTTGCCCTTTTCTAACCGGCCCTTCAGAGGTGGAGGCCGGCGTTCATGTGAATTATTGAACTCCACACCATATCAAAGACCTAATTTAATCTCAATGGCTTCCCACCTTTAATTCAGTCCCAGATCCCTCTCTTTCTCTGGCTTTCTCTTTCCTCCTGCTGATAAATAAACTGCGCTCTGGACTTTTCCTCACACTTATCACATGGCCTGTCAGCCAGAGAGAGGGATAGAGGGAAAGGTGGATGGAATGAGAGAGAGAAGGGGAGAGAGAGAAAGTAGAGAGAGAGCGAGAGAGACAGAGAGAGAGCGAGAGAGTAAGACAGAGAGAGCGAGACACACAGAGAGAGAGCAAGACAGAGAGAGAGAGAGAATGTGTGTGAGAGAGAGAGAGAGAAAGAGAGAGAGTGAAAGAGATACACAGGGAGAGAGAGAAGAGAGACAGAGAGAGAGAGAGTGAGAGAGAGAGAGAAAGAGACAGAGAGAGACAGAGAGACACACACACTATCTCTCAGTCATTCTCTCTGTCTTTTTCTCTCTCTCACTCTTGGTCATGCGTCTCAGCTCGGGGATTTTTCTCTCTGTCGTTCACACAGTCTGAACTGTGTCTATCGGCTGTGCAGACGCAGGACACACGGCTGCGACGTGTAACGCATCATGACGTAGTGGATTCTTGTGATTGACGGGTCATTACGCAGGTTACATGTCGAATAAAACTGTGTGCGACGCCGTTATAGTTAAATACTCAACCACAGAGTGGTGTGATGACGCGGAGGTGCTGTTCTCACCATGACGATGATTATTCTCCTGTAGGAGCACGAGAGTGTGAGAGAGAGAGAGACACAGAGAGAGAGAGCGTTTTATTCCGCTTACAACACGGGAATCTGCAACCTGTTACAATTTTCTATTTATTCTCATCATGTTTATCCGGTTATAGTTACCTGTAATGTTGTGGAACATCATGTGATCAGGATCCACTTGTTTCTCTCTGGTGAAGATCGTGAAGACACTGGAGACTCCTTCCATCCGTTTATGTGCCGCGGCACAATTCCCCATGAACTAGCTGTTACTATAGAAACGATAACGCATTCGAATGTATTCTAAGTGCTTACTAACTCACTTCCGTTAAATGTAATTCTACAAAGATAAAAATACATAATACATCTTTACGATCAACAACCGATGAGAAGGGCTTAAAATCCACGACGTTCTTGAACAGGACCGTAACTAAACAACGTCGCCGTGCCAACATCACAGATGGCTGAATTGAGCTCAAACCATGTGGAGATTTCTCCTGTGTGGATCCGTGACAAGGTCACATGAAGGAACGAGTGCAGGCAGATGTGTATAAACCTGCACGACGTCAGGAAGGAGACACGCTAATCTTGTGTGAGAGAGAGAGAGAGAGAGAGAGAGAGAGAAAGATAGAGAGAGAGCGAGCCAGAGAGAGAGAAAAAGTGTGGGAGAGAGAGCGAGAGAGACAGAGAGAGGGGAGAGAGAGAGAGAGGGGAGAGAGAGATAGGAGGTGCATCTGTAGATAGACATGAGAGTTTACATGCTGTGCATTTCCCTGACTTTATATTTAATTCTTTAATTGTTTGAAGCTCAGTCTGGCACGATGCACGTGGAGAGTCGTTACACCAGGATGTGAGACACTGGAAACACGGGGGAAATAAACCCTAAAGAAAAATAGAAAAATAAAGAATAATAGATGGCAGGGGCTTTGATGTCAGTCTGAAACCAGCAGAGCTTTCACAACCAAGTCGATGTCTGATCAAAGAGCCGAGGATTTGTGTGATTTACTTTCATTTCCAGTGAAGCCGAGCAAGATCAGACGGCCAAACAGCGACCGGGCTCACCGGGAAATGAATAATAAACGACAGGATGAGGGGGAAAGATTCCATCAGGACGGTCATACTGATCCTCACCGTCACCGAGAGACACCACACTTACACACACTTTACACACGTAGTACTGCAAGAGGTGAGTGTCTGAAACAATCCGGTTTAATCAGACGATCTGATCTAGGGTTTATTACAGGAGAGGTGTGTGTGTGTGTGTGTGTGTGTGTGTGTGTATCAGCAAGATAAAGAGTACTGATTGCACACTTTGTGTATGTGTGAGAGTGAGACAGAAGAGAGAGAGAGACATGGATAGTTAGACAGAAGAGAAAGAGAGACATGAGAGAGTCACATGGAGAGTGAGACAGAAGAGAAAGAGAGAGAGACACATGGAGAGTGAGACAGAAGAGAAAGAGACACGGAGAGTGAGACAGAAAAGAAACAGAGAGAGACACGGAGAGTGAGACAGAAGAGAAACAGAGAGACACGGAGAGTGAGACAGAAGAGAAACAGAGAGAGACACGGAGAGTGAGACAGAAGAGAAACAGAGAGAGACACGAGAGTGAGACAAGAAAAACAGAGAGAGACACGAGAGTGAGACAGAAGAGAAAGAGAGAGAGAGACATGAGAGTGAGACAGAAGAGAGAGAGAGAGAGACATGAGAGTGAGACAGAAGAGAAAGAGAGAGAGACATGAGAGTGAGACAGAAGAGAAAGAGACACATGGAGAGTGAGACAGAAGAGAAAGAGACACATGGAGAGTGAGACAGAAGAGAAAGAGAGATAGAGGTATTGCAGCCGGCGTTGGCGCTCTACACAAGGTATTTTCTCAGCGTATGTTTCCACCATCGGAAGCCGTTCATTATCCGGACAACTGGAAAACAGGACATGGAGGAAAGAGAAGACAGGAAATGCTGAGGAGAAACACGAGGAGGTCCAAAAGTCTGAGATCCGTTTTTATCTCACCACTTATCAAATGTCAAAGAGCCAGACAAAGGCTTACGGGAATGTTAGCTGGCTGGCTATAGATTAGCTTATGTTAGCTAGCTGGCTTACAAAATCTGTGAAAATACTCAAGTCTATGAATGCTAATGACTATTATTCTTATTTCTATATCGTTTGCTTTGAAAGCTAACTCATACAATTCACAAGTCGTTCAAGTCGTTGCTTGGCAACTGAGCAATATAGCATCGGGCCGACTAGCATATGATGGCTAATCATTAAGGCTAACAATGTATCTTGCTACCAAACTATATATAAAAAAAGTGTTATTAAAAAAAGTACAATAATAAAATAAAAGCTAAACTTATATTGTAATTGTACTTAGCATCCCCACTAGCATAACAAACAGCTAGTGGGCGGCTGTGTCTCAGTCGGTAGAGCGGGTTGTCCACTAATCCACTAATCGTAGGGTTGGTGGTTGGAATCCCGGCCCGGGTGATCCCATGCCGAAGTGTCCTTGGGCAAGACACTGAACCCTAAGTTGCCCCCGATGGCAAGCTAGCACCTTGCATGCAGCTCTGCTACCATCGGTGTGTGAGTGTGTCTCATTAGTAAGTCGCTTTGGATAAAAGCGTCTGCTAAATGAATAAATGTAACAAACCACTCAAAACTACATACATTTACCTCAGATATGTTGGTAAATTCCTTAAAGAAAAAGAAAATGATACTTTAATTAGAATTAACATCAAAGCTAGCATAACAAACCTCTCAGGAATATCAACATTTACCTCAGATATGTCTGTAAAATACTAAAAAGACGAATAATCGAGCTCTAAAACCTCATTGTTTTCCACTCTAGTTGTTGTAAGTGGTCTCCACTCTGGGCTCCAGCATGGGCTGTAATTATTTCATTTGTACCACACCGCAAATGTGCACAAATACACACACTAATGAGGGGTAACGACAAACAGGTGAGATCAATTAACAACCATGGAAACAGTGTAACAAGAACAGGAAACAAAGACCATGTAAGGTAAGGTAGGGACAAACTGAGGCAGATGGTGCTGTAAATACGCTGGGTGAACAGGGACCGGATCAGAACCAACATGGCGCTAATTAACCCAAATAAACAGACATGTTTCTCCTTATAGCACAGCGCTACTCAATTCTGGCTCGCGATTGGTCAGGAGGTGTTGATTCATTTTCTATAACAGCATCTCTGACAGTAGCGCAACTGCACGTCACAGCTTTATATTAATGCGCTCGTTCTAATTCGTCATCGTTTCTATAGTAACAGCTCATCCACATTAAAATGTGTGTGCAATCGCTGATCTGGTAAAGAGACATTTATGGAAAGAGCGAGTCTCCCAGACCGAAGACGTGTTGTAGGCTGATTGGCATGTCTAAATGTTCCATAGTGTGTGTGTATGGGTCGGAACCCCTTCCAGGGTATCCTTCACCTTGTGCCCCGAGTCCACTGGGATAGTCTCCTGGCTCCCCACGACCCGGGGTAGGATAAGCGGTACAGAACATGGATGGATGTATAGATGGATAGTGTAGTAATGATAAGCTAGTCATGTCCCGTGCTGGAAATTCACTCTCATTCCCTGAGCTGTATGATGTAGCTGTCGGTCTCTCCAGCACACGAAGGCTTTTAATGTCTCCATTCATCAGCTCTCAGCCTTGCATTGTCCTCACGGATAACACTTAAAACTCAGGGCCGACCTTAAAGAGCCATATTAAAAGCCCATTAAGCTGTGTTTAGTGATATTAAAAGCCCATCGGCCGTGTTGGATGGCTTCCTTTGGGGCTGTAATGACACTTACCTGGTAAGGGCACTTTCACATGTGTGTTAACAGCACTTGAATCGAACCCTGGTGTGAGCGAGACTAGACATCGAGCCGAGAAGTTCTGTACCTCTCAATAGTCCATACTTGACCCTGGAGCACAACAGTAAGTGCCTTAATGGCAGCCAGAAATCAAAACAATAGATTGTGTAGAGTGACAGGCAGCTTTTGTACATAGTAAGTTTCCTTATTCACAGGTCTACCGCTAGAGGATCTTCATCGTATGACAGGACATGGACCAAAGATGTTAGTCTGCTATAGAATTGATTAGTATTTAACGTAATTGCTTACCGCACCTTTAACAGAAAATGCTGACTGCACCTTTAATATAATCCAATGTTATTTGCGGTGCATATTTGACCCCTTTACATTTGAATTCTATGTCAAGCCTATTCGTTGATTATTTATGGTGCTTCACGATTTAACAGGGGGATTAGTATGCATACCCAGTGTGTTTAAATATCTTATGATGTTTAAGCATTAGCTATGGAAGAGAGGTCATGTGCGCTGGATGCACTCCCGGGAGCCCTCTCAGCAGTGCGTCTCTGCAGAGCTCAGGACGTGTGCTTCAGGGAGGGAAAGCAGTCTCATTATACCGAATATTGCCGCTCGCTCTATGTGCCCTCGGACACTCATTTGGCCCGGTCACAACTTCATTATGCTGCTTTTTTTTCCGCTCTGTCACCGGCATGAATACTTCATGAACTTCCTGCGTGGGTAGGAAGCCTTTGAAGAGCTCCTGCGTGTCAAGACACTGGCTCAAATTACTGCAGGGAGAAGCTTCCCTCGCTTTTCTCCTCATCTGCTGGGGAGAGTTTGGAGATTCTGCTTGGTGAGCAGGGAATGCACACCCTCTCACATGAAGCTGATATCATAATGTAATCCCCAACAGAGGGTAAGTTTCTGGAATGTTTCTATCATTCTACAGAAGAATGGTGTATCCTTTTATTTCAACTTAATGAAAACCACTTTTTAACAACATGTTTGGGGAATTTGGGAGAGGACTTTTAGGGATTTAGGACAACATGTTTGGGGAATTTGGGAATTTGGGAGAGGACTTTTGGAAATTTGGGACAGCATGTTTGGGGAATTTGGGACAGCATGTTTGGGGGATTTGGGAGAGGACTTTTGGGGATTTGGGACAGCATGTTTGGGGAATTTGGGAGAGGACTTTTGGGGATTTGGGACAGCATGTTTGAGGAATTTGGGGATTTGGGACAGCATGTTTTGGGAATTTGGGGATTTGGGACAGCATGTTTGGGGATTTGGGACAACATGTTTTGGGAATTTGGGGATTTGGGACAGCATGTTTGGGGATTTGGGAGAGGACTTTTGGGGATTTGGGACAGCATGTTTTGGGAATTTGGGACAACATGTTTGGGGAATTTGGGGATTTGGGAGAGGACTTTTGGGAATTTGGGACAACATGTTTGGGGAATTTGGGGATTTGGGACAGCATGTTTGGGGAATTTGGGAGAGGACTTTTGGGAATTTGGGACAGCATGTTTGGGGAATTTGGGACAGCATGTTTGGGGAATTTGGGACAGCATGTTTAGGGATTTGGGACAGCATGTTTGGGGATTTGGGACAGCATGTTTGGGGATTTGGGACAGCATGTTTGGGGGATTTGGGACAGCATGTTTGGGGATTTGGGACAGCATGTTTGGGGATTTGGGACAGCATGTTTGAGGAATTTGGGGATTTGGGACAGCATGTTTTGGGAATTTGGGGATTTGGGACAGCATGTTTGGGGGATTTGGGAATTTGGGACAACTTGTTTTGGGAATTTGGGGATTTGGGACAACATGTTTTGGGAATTTGGGAATTTGGGACAACATGTTTTGGGAATTTGGGGATTTGGGACAGCATGTTTGGGGATTTGGGACAACATGTTTTGGGAATTTGGGACAACATGTTTTGGGAATTTGGGGATTTGGGACAGCATGTTTGGGGGATTTGGGAATTTGGGCAATTTGGGTCAGCATGTTTTGGGAATTTGGGAGAGGACTTTTGGGAATTTGGGACAACATGTTTGGGGAATTTGGGGATTTGGGAGAGGACTTTTG
>JAFFST010002858.1:7448-19161 GCA_022414735.1 Noturus placidus | reverse complement strand
TTTTTTATATTTAAGTAAACTCTCCTTCCATGCTGTTTTGAATATTACCAATTTCGTTTGGCGCCAGTTACGCTCTAATTGTCTAGTGGTTTGTTTTAAGGTACGCGTTTGATCATTATACCACGGTGCTAGTTTTTTTTCTCTAATCAATTTTCTTTTGAGTGGAGCCACTCTATCTAATGGTATATACTGTTTATTGTAAATTGTTTATATTGCTTATCTGTATTAGAAATCAAATCCTTCTAATTAAGGCTCTGTCCCATAATAATAGTTACCGGTATATGTATAATTTTTATAATACTATAAGAAAGTTAAGAAATGCTGCCAGATTTTGCATCACCTTTAACATGCTCTAAACACTTTTTCAGAACTAGATGCACCTACTAACCTCTTGGTCAGAGAAGTGACGGAGGACTCAGCGATGTTGTCATGGGACAGAGTGCAAGCAGAAATAGATGGCTACATATTGAGCTATAGCTCTGCTGAAGGGTCCAGTGATGAAGTGCGAGTGGGAGCAGACAGCACCTCCTACCAGTTCACTGGTCTGAGTCCAGGAGTTTCATATACAGTCTATGTCTGGGCCATCAAGGGCTCTCGCTCCAGCAGAAAATCTACAACAGAAACTGAGACAGGTTTATTAAGCGTCTTACATAATTTTCTTTATCTTTTGGTTGATCAACTAATATGAGTGAAATTCTGGTTCATGCTACTGATTCCATGGGTTTTTGAAACATTCAGTCTCCAAATGAAATGTAAAAATTTAGGTAAAGCACCCCTAAAATTACACTGGACTTATCTGTATTACAAAGCAAATCCTTCTAATTAAGGCTCTGTCCCATCATAATAGTTTAGAAAATGGACTATATCACTACAAATTGTGAAAAGCAACATAAAAGTAAAAAAAAAAATGCTGCCAGATTTTGCATCACATTTAACATGCTCTAAACAATTTTTCAGAACTAGATGCACCTACTAACCTTTTGGTCAGAGAAGTGACGGAGGACTCAGCGATGGTGTCATGGGACAGAGTGCAAGCAGAAATAGATGGCTACATATTGAGCTATAGCTCTGCTGAAGGGTCCAGTGATGAAGTGCGAGTGGGAGCAGACAGCACCTCCTACCAGTTCACTGGTCTGAGTCCAGGAGTTTCATATACAGTCTACGTCTGGGCCATCAAGGGCTCTCGCTCCAGCAGAAAATCTACAACAGAAACTGAGACAGGTTTATGAACTTTCTCTTTTATCCTCAAAATCATTCTCAGGGTTTTTTTTTTGTAACAAATTGTAACAGTTTATATAAAAAGGACTGTATACTATGTTTTAGGTAAATTATGAATAACCAGCCTTAATATAATATAAACATCAACAAACAACACTGACTCTATCCATAGTTATAATTGGTTCTAAATTGGTTCCAATACTCAGAATCTCTCTAATCCACATTGCTGTTTCCAGACATGATTCTCCTTCTGTGGATTTATGAAACATTCATTTTCATATAAAATGGTTACGATTAAGTTCATGTCACTTGAAGATGGACTTTGAGCATTTGACATTTAATTAATTTGGTTCATTTGGACAATCAGTTTGCTCTTTCTTAAATTATTTATAATTTGTTAAAGCATACATTGCCTCATGCCTCAAGCATACATAAAGCATCATGCCATTTTAACAAAATGACAATTGGAATCTACTTTATATATCATTTGCTTTTATATCACACAAAGATATCAATCTAATGTGCAGGAAACATAATCATCTTATGATCCATAGTTACAGCCCTTTACTTAAACAGCAGGATTATAACTTCCACAGAAAGGCTGTCAAAAGCTCATTTGGTTTTATACAGTAAATTGGTATTTAGAAGTGAATGGACGTACTAATTGCTTGTCTGAGTGTCATGAGAAGAAGTCCAAGTAGACAGTGAATGATGGTTACATGGTGAGCTGCAGTTTTGTTAACTGCTCCAGTGAGGAGGAGCAGATAGCACCTTCCACCAGTTCACTGGTCTGAAACCTTGAGTCTCTATGTTACATGTATGTGAAAGCAGACACAGAGTCTCTCCACAGTCTGAAATGTTCTCAACACCTAGCTTGGGTGGTTACTACGGAAACAATGACACCAGGGTGCACTGTATGTAAATATTTATATATACACCCACTCTGTATTATTATTATAATTATTATTATTATCATTATTTATATTATTGTTAACCCACTGACCATGCCACAGTGCAACTCATAGACCATGACATTGTCTTGGATTAATGCAGAACCAGCAGAGGACTCTGAGGTCACTCAACTTTACTGTAATGAGTTTTTCAAGTAGCAATATGCTTTCATAAGCAGCTCAGGATAATAAAATGATTGTTTCAGCTACAATTTCAGTTTCTCAATACTAAAAAATATTGTGGGCAGGATTATAATGCTATGAACTTTACTTAAATTGGAACATGTTAAGAGCTGGTAAATAATAATAATAATAAAAAAAACAACAGAGTTGTGAAATAAACCTAGAAACAGTCTGTACAATTCAAATGTGGAGACCCGTGAGTTCAAATTTGCAGTCTTGGACATACTCTTGTCTCGTCATGCCCAGTTCCTTACATCAGTGGTTTTCAAAGTGGGGGCCTCAAGGGAGCACCCCGGGGCTTCAACATTTTGGTGTGAAAAATAAATTCGCACACTCAGACAACCACACACACACAATCAATTCCTAATGTAATGTAATGTAAAGATGTAAGATGTAATCATTAATAAAAAATGGGGATATATATATATATTCAGAAGTCTGTATTTTTAATGTCTTTTAAAGACATCTTGTAAAAGGGGGGCTCTCGGTCAAGTATTAATACCACTTGCCCTGGAAAAGTTTGGGAACCACTGCCTTACATCACTGAGTCTCCTTTGAAAAATATTAGCAAACTTCAACTTTGTATTTTCAGAAATTGATGCTCCAAAGAATCTGAAAGCTGTTGATGTTAAGAGTGATTCTGCAGCTCTAACCTGGAACCCTCCTCAGGCTCACATTGATGGCTACATTCTTAGTTACAGGCCTGAAGACGGTAGTATGCAGGTATCTGGACTGCTAATTTTTATATATCTCACATCTTCTGTACTGAGCAGCATTTTATTGCAACCAGAATGTAAACAGTAAGACATCTATATGCAATGATGCACTGAATATTCTGTGTAGAAAGTTTTTTTTCTTTCTTTCTCAGACTGTTGAGAAGAACTTTGTCGCAGGAGATACCACAATTAACCTCTCTGGTCTGGCTGCAGGAAAAAAATACATCGTCACTCTGAATGCTTATAGAGGCTCAAAGAGGAGTAATGTAGTGGAGACCATATTTATCACTGGTAAAGTAACACAGTTATACCTACTTTAAAGTAATAAGGTGTGGAGATGTTTTGAATATGTGACTCGCTTCTATTATGTCATTAACCTGTAACAACATCGTGTATCCTGTTTTCCATTTTAATGCATTTTTAAAATGTAATGCTATTTTGGATCTTTGCAGTAGGAGCAGCCTATCATTTTCCTATGGACTGCACACAGATCATGAAGAATGGAAAGATGAAGAGTGGTGTTTACACAATCTATGTGGCCAATGATCGTAATAAGCCATTGCAGGTGCATTGCGACATGACCACAGATGGTGGTGGCTGGATTGTAAGTTATTGTAGAGATACAAATATAAAAAGCCCATACCTGGTGAGACGAGGACAGTTGAATCTCATTATAATATATAACATCTTTTATAATAAAACCAGTCCCATTATGTGTGATCTTAATACATGAAGTGACATTAGATAAAATTGTGTTTCTCGACATGTCGTTGTCTCTCCCTCTCTCTTCTCTATCTCTTTCTTAACCAAGGTCTTTCAGAGACGCAACACAGGCAAGTTAAACTTCATGAAGCGCTGGAGACAATACATGCAAGGCTTTGGGGAACTGACTGATGAATTCTGGCTTGGTACTGAAAAATTAATCTACAATGAGAATCTACAGCTCTGCATTTTGTATTGATATGAAAGTCAAATTCAAACTTTCTATCATATCTGTTTGGGGAGAGCTAGGAACAAAAAAAATAAATATTGTCAGTGATATACTGATGACACACTATTTGTTCTCAGTATGCAAAGTGTTGTACATACAATATGGTATCATACACTGTAATGTGTTTGGCAGTTGTGCTTGGGAAGAAACAAGAAAAAAAAAAAAAAAAATGACTGCAATTTATTATCAAGCACTATAATTGTGTTGTGTTGTGTTGTGTTGTAGGCCTGGAGAACATTCATGCGCTGACCAACACAAGCACAAAATATGAAGTGCGATTCGATCTGGGTCTGGGAAGTGAGCGTGCTTACGCTGTCTATGATGACTTTAAAGTAGGTTCAGCCAAGCAGAAATATAAGCTCACTATTGGCAATTACAGAGGAAATGCAGGTAGGGCAGACAAATGTAGGCAGAAAATATATACACACCAAACTCTTCTTATATCTGGTGTAGATTATATACAATGTTACTTGCTAATAACCTTTTTTTTACCATAGGTGATGCTATGGCTTATCACCAGGGTCGACCTTTCACTACTATAGACTCAGACAATGATATTGCCCTGGGTAATTGTGCTTTCACACACCATGGTGGCTGGTGGTTCAAAAATTGCCACTTAGCCAACTTAAATGGCAAATTTGAGGACAACAGACACAGCATGGTAAGCTTTAGTTAGATAATACAGTTTCAAAGGAAGAGGAATGTTTTATGTTGAGGAATTGTGCAGTTTGTGGTTTACTTTGTGTAGTCTCTGGTGTAATGGAAATGTGATGAAGATCCATTTGGTGCTCATCTCATAATATGCTCAGCATTTAAATACACATGTAGATTGATGGCCAGCAGAGGGCACCATCTCTGCTTCCAAAGTATTGCCTCCAAAACTGTAAGGGATAAATGTAGAATGTGATCAAATGGAACAGGAGTGCACAAATCCAGTACTGCAGGGCTATAGTCCAGTTAGGTAATTATCTCTATCCCTGAAGCTGGTGAATTGACTGAGGTGTTTTTTTAAGCAGAGTAATCCCTTGGATTACCAAGACCTGGAGTTGAGCATACCTGAAAGAGGGAGAGGAACATCAGTGCCTTGAATATGTCCATATTTATAAACCCTCACATGAGAAACTGTGTTCTGAAATCCTTTCATACAGCATAAAATGAAAATTTATCTTAAGGTGAGACAACAGAAAATATAGTATATTTGTTGTTGTGCGATTCACCTGGCATGACAGTAGAAAATTTCCGTATCGGTGAATCCTGATTAGTGATTTTAGAATCATGTTCAAATATGAGATGGCATTTCGTTAACAAAATATAAATGTAAATGAAAAGTTTAAATTTAAAAGTCACTTGTAGTTGAAAATCAGATAAATCAGATACTATTGCTGCAATATGAACCAACGTGTTTAAATATATATGTATATATATATATATATATGTATATATATATATATATATAATTCTCAGATATTCTCAAATGTGATCAAGAGCCCTCAGAAAAGTCAACTTCAATCTTGCATGCATGTTTGTTGCAAATGCACACATATATTTAAACTATCTAACTAAGTATACTTGATATAAGTATACTTGATTTCTTGATATATACTGACTTTTTTGAGCAATATAGTTGTATTTCAGTACTTTACAAAAAATGTTTTCTTGAGTGGTGATTTTTTTCAGAAAGAAATTATTTGCATCTCCACAATTAGTATTTGGAAATACTAACAGCTCATCTTCACAGGATATGACACACATTTAACTCTCTTCACTTGGTACAACTAGCCATTCACAATAGAAGCATCATTTAGTTGAGACATGAGTAAGAATGTGAACATGATTTTCACTTCCTGTTGAATGAATTTCTCCTGAATCTTTACCCCTAGGGGGTGAACTGGGAGCCGTGGAAGGGCCACCTCATGTCCCTGGACTATACAGAGATTAAGATCCGTCCAGTGAATACAGTTAGCAGAAAGAAGAGATCGCTGAAGCGAAGAGCAGCTGCCTAATCTCACTGCAAAATAAAATGACAAAAAGAACATAGAAATTGCCATTAATCAAAATATCATATTATCTCATTTAAGAAAAGATATATGGGTGACAACTGGCCTTTACAGATTACAAATATTGATACATACACACACACGCACACACACACACACACACACATATATATACACACACACACACACACACACACACACACACAGATAAAGTACTTTATGGCTTTATATTAGAAAAATATCAAAAGATAAAAAAAAAAAAAAACTTGTCTGATTTAACAATTTGTACAGGATAATATTAAGGGATCATTCTTTAATCAGCTCTGGTATAGTTGGCCAATTTACCAAGTGTTAAATGATATAATCCCAATGATTCATTCATAATACAAGTGGCATATAAACTGTAAATTAAATGTATCATTTTAATTCACACTTTCTTTTATCACCATTTCCTCAGTTTACAATTATTCTAGTGTTCAGTATTCATCATTCCAGAATTTGGGGAATGATGTCTTCTATCAATCAATTTGACAGTTATTTCTTGTTTACTTAAATAATAAAAAACAAAACAAAACAAAACAAAAAAACTAGTATCTACTGCAATTATTATTTTTAAATGTTTGTCCTAAATGCTGTATAGTATTAGGCTTGTAATGTTTACAGTGTGTACTGTAGTTGCAGTGTGTACTGTAGGACAGTTCTATAAAGTGATCTCACAGAAATAAAAAAAATCTTGAAATGACTGTTACTGCTATCCTTCACCGTTTTTCACCTTTAGAGACAGTACAACATACTCATGATGAATGGACTGCAGATTTTAAAGGTGATTGTGATCTTAAAGTTATGAAACTGTGCAATATAACAGTATTGTGACAGAATCTGTGGCAAATCATTTTTTATATAAGGCAGCTTCTCCTTGCTTAGCTCTTATACATGATCTAAACCCAGAGGCCACCATGACAGGGAGAAGCACAATATATTGGAACAACAACTATGGGCTACATTTTTGGGATGTGGTAGAAGGGGAGATTTGCAGCATGAATATAAAAATGACAAATCTGCAACATGTGATGCAACCATGTCATGATGGGTGCATGGTGGCTTACTGGTTACCACGTTCTCCTCACACCTGCAAGGCCGGGGGTTCGATTCCCACCGTAGCCCTGTGTATGTGGAGTTTGCATGTTCTTCCCGTGTTGCGGGGGTTTCCTCCGGGTACTCCGGTTTCCTCCCCCAGTCCAAAGACATGCATGTTTGGCATGTCTAAAGTGTCCGTAGTGTATGAATGGGTGTGTGTACTATGTATTGGTCTCCTGACCAATCCACATGTACTTCATTATATTTCCAGTAAAGTGCTTTTTGGTATTGAGCAGGTATCTTCTTTTGGTATCAAATCTTTATTCATTGCTCTAACTGATTATAAATCCTCATGCCATTCTGAATAATAAAATCATAATGAAACACTGGCAGTTCTGAACTAAACAACTCATCAGAATCAATTAGCATTTAAAAAAAATATTTTCTTTAATTACTCCCCCCCCCCATATTAGAACTAATTATAAAAGTCTGTTATAATTTACACATCAAATGGTGACATATCTGAATAGGTAAACGTTTTCTGCTAAGAAATATGACATGCATAGCTCCCTCTTTTTGTAAACACAAAGAGTAATGCAGGAAATAGTCTAGGCTTTCTAAAGCTTAAGATGCTTACAAAGCAAAAATTGGCAGGTGCATATTTTAGTGTAGATAATTCCGTTCAGAAAGCATTAGACTTCTCTCACCAGAATGACATTGTGTTTTTCCACTCCTCCTGTAGTAGCAGGAGCAAGGGCTGAGGCAAAACAAGGAGTGCTTGTTTTAGTGGAGGAAGCCAAATCATGGTTGGATTAGAGTAACTTTCACAGCCCAGGTTATTCCATCGCACACTGTCTGGTGCTTTGGAAAAAAAAAATGACTTTAGATTCGGGGTGTTTCCATTTTTGGAAATAGTTACTCACACACTTACAGCCTGTGTATCTAGAGGAACAGACATGTTTATGTGTAGAGCTGTTGTTCAGATTAAATGTCAATGAGTAAAATAAATGCACACACGTTTACTAGGGCAATAGGATTCATTTGAGAAACTTGATGTGCCGAGAAGTCTGAGAAGTTATATGAGAACATCCTGTCCAAATTGCACATCTGCATATACAAGAAGAGTTGCTATGCTAGAAAGATGAAATCTTATACAAACAGGTAATAGAAAAATACCTTACCTTTATTTTAATTAGGTTATACACTAGACACTGGACTGTCATCATTTGCATACATCAACAGAATAGAGAAAATAATAATAATAAAAAAGCTTCATAATCACACACGAACCTGAAACTTGCTCACGCTAATTCAACTGCTTTCGCTCATTATTAGCCCATATGTGTTTATTCATCAAAACCAATCAAAAGTTTGGAGACACTTGACTCAAATGTTTCTCATAATCTAAAAAAACCTTTTGATCTGAAGGTGTATGATTCAATGTTTGAAATCTGTGTAAATTGTGCCAACAATTTCTTTCATTAGAAAACTAACATTTTATGTCCAAAACAATATTCTTTTAAATGGATGACTTGGACTGAAATATTTCCGAAAAGCAGATGATAAGAGTCTAGTGTCGGTGTGAACTCCTTTAAGACTGTTTACAAAGCAGCTCAGGGTTAAGAAATTGTATATTCAATTATTTTGATTTATTTTGTATAAAATTATTCTTTTTATCACAACATAATTCCCCATGGTTCCACTTGTGTTACTCTGGAGTGTTGATGACTTTACTATTATTCTAAAATGTGGGGGAAGAAAAATAAAAATAAAGGACGAGTGTGTCTGAACTCTTGACTGGTAGTATACCTTCTCTGCCAGTGTTCATATGTGTCATGTTTTCAACTCTCAGTTTGTCTCATTGGAAGATACGTTAACTTGATTATAGGCTACACTGAATGGCAGAGCAAAACATATTTGAGCGGTAAAATGAGTATTCGTATTTTTCATTCATGAAAATGAATTCAGGAAACGTTATTTAAAAGGTTTGGCATCTTTTCATTTTTACAGGACATTTATTTCTTACAGAGCTGCTATTGCTGTACACAAGTGCTTTACTTTGAATGTTCAGGAAGCTCTTGTCTCTCTGCTCTGTCAGCAGTGTTGTATTTAGAAAGGGATGTTCACCACTATTGCACAAACTATTAACTAAATTTGCAGGAAAGTTCAGGGTTAGGGGTCAGATAAGCTTTGTATCTTTTATTATCTCATTTACATAGTTCTTGCTTGTTTACGTTCATATAAAGTTTCATAAAATTAAGTTAATCTAGGAAAATCATTCTAAATACTTCTTAGTCAGGATGATTAATCTTATTTTATAATTTCTAACTCATCCCTTGAATGAGTAGAAAACTGTCTTCCAGATTAAAATATATCCAGTTGGCTTGACTGACTTGAAGTAATATATTTTATATAAGAGCTAGGCATATATAAATATCCAACCTGTACTTTGAAACAGATCATGGCCCAATTACACAACAGTAAGGGCCAGACTCTCTGGAGTCATGGGGTCCGTTTTGACTGAAATCCACAAGTCCTCCTCATTCTGGCCAGCATTCTTCTTCTTTTTCTTTTTCTTTTCCTTTTCAACCTGTGTCTCTGTCAGTGTGCCAGAGTCTCTACAACAGCAACAATCACATCCTCTGCAAAGGGATGAGCAGCAGTGGCAGCAAACAACCAGAGAAGTGCAGACAACAAGTAGAGGCAGCATAAGGAGCACAACAATACACACTGTGTTGTAAATTCCCTCGTTGTGTTTGGTGATCAAAAGTGTCCACAAATCATTGAAGAATTCAGGAATCTGCTCCTTCATTTTTCAACAAGAGCCTTGGATCTCAGGAGGTCATATGCAGCTCAAACCAAAAATATCCTTTGCAATAAATGATCAGATGTTTATACCACTTCTTCCAGCTTTCTTTAAGATCTCAGCTTTGTTCACCATAGAAATGGCAATGTTTTTTTATTTCTTGTAGGCTCTTCTACTTAGTTCATTTCAGCATTTTTTGAATGAGGAACAGCCAGCAGTGGAATTAGTGCTGCTTAATCCTAAACGAAATGCACATTTATCTCTGGCTGTTACGAATATCAGATCATTTTTATATGAAGTCTGCCTTTGAGATCACAGAGGATTTTGATGGGAAGGACAGTAGAGACAGTGGCTGCGTTGTGTCCAGCTCAGAACCATGCAGAATCAAGCTTCCACCTGCAGCTTAGTCCTTTCCACTTTGATTCTCCAAAGAAGTGATAGAATGCTGACTTTTCTGCAGTGAGAGATAGAGAGGTTGTTGATTAAAATGTAGGGCCCATGGTTGGAAATTAAAAAAAAGAAAAATAAGGTAATAGTGTAAAGTGCTTAATATTCACAAATCACGATGGTGTACTTAGTAATCCTACTGATTTTCTTTTGATTTTATAGCATGGAACTGCACATAAGTATATTGTATACATAACTATTTTTGAGCATTATATAATTCATTTAAATATGTATACTAACAATACACCTATGATAATACATATGCAACATCATACAATTCTTGTACTATGAATATGATGTTTAAAGATGGTCATTATTGTCTATGAAATAATTTGAGCCAAGCTTATAATTGTGTAAGATTATAAAACATTTTTATAAATTCCCAAAAGGTCATTAAAAAAACAAACAAACAAAAAAAAAAAAAACAACTATTGAGAAATCACAGATACTGTATTCATAGAACATCACACAAACAGATAGCAGTGAACCCCAGTGAACCACACTTCCCCAAATCTTCATCCCTCTGTTAAATCTCACATTTTGCCTAAACTTATAAGAAAGAGTATGTCTGACAGCTCTGCTCAAGGAAGTTAACCACTCTGGACGTCTCTGAAATAACAAATTAAAAAGGATCCATGAATATTAATAAGGACAAGTACTGATCTAGTTTATTCCCTTAAAGGGATAGAAGGGATGATGGACGCTCTTGCTTTTGTTTCAAAGGACGAGATTGTGTCATCATATTTATAGGAAAAGTCAGTGATATTTTAATAAGGTGTAATAAATTATTTTCCACCAATCCCAGTTGGTAGATTTTCTAGGAAAAATCTTCACCCTTTCCATCCTATCAACAAATGATTCATTTTCCTGGCTGTTTAATTTGTGTCACAAGTTGCATCATATACAAGTCTTATTTTCTTATGACAACCAAGAGGTTTACTTTACCTTCTCCTAGGCGATGATCTAAGAAAAATAACTAGTATAAGTGCATTAAACTACCAACAGCTCTGTGTCAATTTTTACCCCAACAGCACTACACCTTTATAATTGTTCCATTTCACACCTCGATCATTCTAACTTCCTCAGTATAGTAAACAGGAAACACGTCTAAACCACACATACATCGAGGATGGGGCTTACAAATGAAACAAAATTTATTATTTACACACATACACAAACATTAATTTATCAATTTGTATAGCGCTTTTTACAATGGTACATTGTCTCAAAGCAGCTTTACAGAAATATCATTTTTACATTTCCAAGCGACTTACTAATGAGAGCACATTCACACACCAATGGTAGTAGAGCTGCCATGCAAGGTGCTA
>JAFFST010002855.1:44186-57578 GCA_022414735.1 Noturus placidus | reverse complement strand
GAAGTAGGACCTCCGAGACCGATCATGCAGGTCCGGAGAGCAGAAAGGACCAGGATCTCCAACATCTCCATAAACTCATGTGTAGCTCGGCAGAAGGAGAGAGGGAGAGAAAAGATTGTTAAGACTGGGATTGAGCATAATGGAAAGTCTACTCAGGGTAGGCTAAAGTGAATAAATACGTTTTAAGTCTAGACTTAAACACTGAGACTGTGTCTGAGTCCCGAACACTAAATGGAAGACTGTTCCGTAACTGACATAATTCCTACTTCAGAAGCAAACCTCATTCCCCAAACATCTATTTACTAACACACACAGAAAAATTGGAATATGATATGAAATGTGTCCATTATTATTTTAAAGATCACCTTCATATTTTTTCCCTGATTGTCAGGACTCTCATATTGTGAGTACATATACTGTATAACCTGTTCAGAACACTTGAGATGAATAAAGACAGTCTAATATACTTCTATCATCTTATGTACAGCCACCACATACTGTACATTGATTTTTAGTGCCACCATGTGGTGGAGCATGTCTAAGCCCATACACATTGCAGTTATTTTGGTTCATACTAGCAGTCTACGAGTCACTGCATCTCTGCATATTGGCACGAGAAGATGGAAATCGTGCAATTTCTGGTTCTTACAGATCTTGTTAACAATGGTTGGAGCATGCACAAAAATAAACAGTGGGCATGGTGAGAAAACATTCTGAACAGCATGAACAGTTTCTTGCTTACTGCTTTTTAAGCACCGCTGAAGATTATAAAGATGCTGCAGCACATGAGAAATAAAGAACACCGGCTGATTTGTTTTCTAGAGCTGCTTGCATGTCTAAGAAGGAATTCCCTGCAGGCAGACAGGCAGAAATCCCCGGCTGTACCATTTAACTCTTGTAAACCTTAAAATGTCACTTCATTTTAAAATCATTTTTCATCTTTAAATGTAATGAATCTTTTTTTCTTTAAAGGTTTCTTTGCTGATAATGTCATGCTCTTAAATTACTAACAGAGTCGAGTGTTTTAAAGGTAAAATGTGGTTAATCCATGCTAATGGCATGAGGATGTTAAGAAAATTATCGGGGGCACAGTGGATTAGTGGTTAGCACGTTTGCCTCACACCTCCAGGGTTGGTTCTCCAAATGCTTTAGGGGGTTTCCTCCAGGGATTCTGGTTTCCTCCCCCAGTCCAAAGACATGCATTGTAGGCTGACTGGTATTTCCAAATTGTCTATAGTGTGTGAATGGGTGCGTGAGTGTGTGTGCGATGCCACTTGCATCGTGCCCTTAAGTCCCCTGGGATAGGCTCAAGGATCCCTTGTGACCCTGTGTAGGATCAATGATACAGAAAATGGATGACTCTATAATTTCATTAACAGGGATATAATTTCAGTCACCTCATCAATCAATCACAATATCATTGAAAATAAAGAAGAAGAAAAAAAAGAATGACACAATTTCATTTTCTTCTTCCCATGATCTTCAGAAAATTTGAATGCTGCAACATTGAACATGTGACTGGTGGAATATTGCAAATATTTCATTAATTAAAAAAAAAAAATCAGGAGCATAGTTTTCCTGTATCGTCGTAGCAAGAGGTCAAAAACCTAAAATGCTAAGGTGAAACCATAATTATTGGCACCTCTGTTTTCCTTATGTAAGATACAATAGATGTGGTTTGACTGCCTTCAGTTGTTTCTAGTATATGGTTGTTCTATGATTTGTTTTTCAAATTTAAAAAGTACACCTAAAAAATTAGCAAATACAGAGGCATCGTACAGCAACAGAATTCATTATAATGTTGATCATTTCTTATCAAGATTCCGTGAATATATTCATCTCTCTGCTGAAAGGATCTCTAATCGTGAACATTTTGACTATTATCAGAAAGACCATACACATGGCAGGCAAGACAATCAATGCTGATCCATATCTGTGCTCACAGACTAACCCACTATTGGCTTGCCATCCTCATTTCTCGCTCTCAAAGGAAAAAAATATACAGAATGACGCATTAAAAACAACACATCTTTAATCTCCCACAGGATCAGAATACTAAATGTTAATGTAACACCCGTCCCATGTGATGGTATAATGTTGCTTAACTTTTCTTGTGTAAAGGTCACTATGGGCGGGGCCCTGGGTACAGTTTTATAATTTGGCGCTGAAACCTGTACTATTTAGCCTAATAGATGTAAATGATAGATGCCTTCACTCTGTTAATCTCAAATGGGAAAATTTAACTGGCGGTGCCTCCAATCGATAAACCAGAGATAATATATATTTATATTCCTTCTAGCTGTATACTGTAATTCAAATACCCTATATCTGTTTAAATGGTATTACAACAGGAATTTACTCAATGAAAAATACCAACAATATGCTTTAGTAAAAGAAACACAATGATTTAATTACTTCAGCAATAATAAAAGAAACAAATTCCCGTTTAACTGATTTTAACTTA
This sequence comes from Noturus placidus, assembly GCA_022414735.1. Taxonomy (NCBI): domain Eukaryota; kingdom Metazoa; phylum Chordata; class Actinopteri; order Siluriformes; family Ictaluridae; genus Noturus; species Noturus placidus. Next base: position 55,114 of record JAFFST010002855.1, on the reverse strand, counting down.
AAATAATTCCTTTACCAAATATACCCAAATTGAAATAACAATTTAAAATACTCAAAAAGATAAAACTCTTAGATAAACCTTGTTAATAACTCTTTGGTAACCCTTAGGTGTCTTGTGTCATTTTATTCTATATAAATATAACCAGTACCTTTCCTCGGTAAGTGTAACACACACACACACTATGCTGGGGCCCATATTCACACACACACACACACACCCGTATAACTTATGGTATTTAGCAAAAACCTTGTTGCAGGCCTGGATCGTTGCTTGGGTGCGTTGAGGCCCAAAACATAAAATGGCCAATTCACTTGATTCACAAGCAGAGAAAAAAAACGAAACGTGCACGTGCAAAGTTATGAGTACTCATGACCTCGGAGAATGAGCCAGGGTAGGAGAAAGTGAGGGAAATGGGACGTTGGTCTCTGGCAGCACACAGCAACAGCTTGCAAACTGAGAAACGCAGCTCAGGAAGAAGAAGACAGTCTATCATATCCCACCGGAAAAAGGAAAACAGTCCTCCGTCGTGGTCCACAGGAACTTTCCCTATTTACAGCCACAATGTCCTCCTTGTGTAGGCTATGAGCCGCCAGCTAACGGCTAACAGCATTTAGCACATGACTCGGTTTTCAGGCAACAGTAACATTCAGTCACCATAGGGAAAAAAAACATTAAAAAGCTTGACACTTCCTCTTGTAGATCACAAAAAGTCCAACACTCAAGGTAACTGGTCATCAACCACAGGTTAGGAACAAATTGCTCTCGTACAATGTCTATCTCTCTGTGCTCCGATGTCTGAGATCTGAGTCAGCTACCGTTTAAGTCCCACCCCTTTATTTGGGAATGAATTTGGATTGGTTGTCAGGGTATACCTTCCAATCAGGGTACAGAAAATCAACGATTGACATGTCACCAGCTCATCAACATAGTTTGATATGAGCAAAGAAGGATGTAAAAAAAGTCTTTATTGTTTAACTTTTTGATCTTTTGTTCAAAACATTCACAAAAATATTTTGCTCTCATGCATATCAAACAATTGCAAAAAAAAAAAAAACAACCCTCAGCTTTATCCAAAAAAATTAATAAATAAATAAAATAACTTTGTTAAATACTGTATGTGTTGTCTTGAATGAAAGCCAGATCACAATTTGGACCAAAAAACAGATTTTATTTAGATAAACACAAACGTCACATTTATTGGACATTTGACAAACAAAAATACATACTGTTCCAAATTATTGTACTGAGCTTAAGCTTAACACCTTCAGATGCTATGACCAGCTGTGATGAGTGTTTTTATACCCTGAAGTAATTACTAGGCTTTATCTGTACAAACCTGGCAAGATTTATTTAAAAAATAAAAAGAAAAAAAGAAAAAAAAGAAGCTAAATTTACCCTACACTCCAGAGAACAATATTAGAATGTCATACAAAATGCCATCTGGAGACATACAGAGCACAATGCAATTTTAGAGATGTTGATAATTGATCAGTAAACCTAGTGTCTAGAACTTTTATTTTCACAGTGTTACTTAAATAGAGGTCAAGAGGATGAGAGTGAGAGAGAGAGAGAGAGAGAGAGAGAGAGAGATGGAGAGAGAGAGAGCAATCTAATTAAATACATTATATTCAATAGTTTGCTGGCTATCACAAACACAAACATATCTTCACTCTGTCTCTGTGACTCACTGGTCTTCTCATACACATCAAAATCATATGTAGGTACAAATGAAAACTAAAAGGCTCTGAAAATATAAAGACAGAACATGAATCAATGAAAAAACTATTCACACTGTCGGCTGAAACCAGAAGAAAAAAAAAAAACATGTTAGACATGATGAATAAATGGCCTTTGACTTTCTTCACTATGCAGAAAAACATGTGTCTGTCAGAGTATAGCAACTGACCCAAGCATCCTTTCTGTTTTCTACTTTGTGAATAATAAATGAAATGTCCAATATGCTGGTTTCCTTCTCAGTAGGTTCATCTGACCATTGAAGGTATTTTGGTGCAAGGCTTTTTTAAAATTCAATCATTCATCTTCAGCTACCGCTTTATCCTGCCTATGGTTTCAGTGGATCCGGAGCTTATCCCGGAAATACTGGGCGTGAGGCAGGAACATACCACCAGTCCATCAAGCACCACACATTTACACGGTCATTAACACCTAGGGGCAATTTAGTTCAGCTAATCAACCAACTGGCATGTTTTTGGATGGTGGGAGGAAATCCACAAAGACACGTGAAGAACAAGCGCATAACCTCTATGCAGAGAGTAACCCATGCTCAGGATCAAACCCAGGGAACTTTTGAGCTATGAGGAGGCAATACTACTGTGCCACCCTAGGCATTTTTTTGGGAGTTTGACTTCTAAAGCATTATGCCAGGCAACATAAATTTTCTGTATCCTTCTCATCCTGTGCAAGTGATTTGATCCTTTTGAAACAGCCTTCCGCGTATCCCTTTCATCTAACATTAATCAAAAAAATAGAATAGAAATAAGCAAACTAATCAGAGATCCCATCAGGCTGACTTCAAGCCCAATACACAAAGAGCTTCTCTATAACTGGCCTTATGGACTGCCTTCTATGATCGATCTGCTTTTAGTCTTCTTCAGCAATGGATCTCATATGCGATCTGTGTGTCAAAAAGCAGACTCTGGTTTATAAATAGTCCCTCTGGGTCTGGTGGTGGGCCCTCTATGCCCTCTGCTGGGGCTCTGCGCGGTCCAATGGTAGATGTCAGAGTGCCTTGGCCCTGGAGCACTTCTCTATGCTGTAGTGCCCCGTGCTGGTCAGAGGTGGGTTGTGGAGGAAGCACAGGCTTGGCCCGGTTTAACACGTACATCTCATGGCCACGCTCATCCCGGTACTCTTCAAGCTGTGCAAATGTAGTGGGTCCATCAGAGTAGTCATTGACATAAAGGATGCTCTCCTCCTTGCCATAGGCAACATCCTCTTTCTGGCGCTGCCGGTGACGGCTGTAGATCATGCACAGCAGCAGCAAGGCAGTCAGTGCCAGGAGTGAGATACCCACAGCGATGGCTGTTTGGGTGGCTGTGCCCAGGGCACTGAAGTCCATGCTCTCAAGCTCATACAGCGGTTCCTGACTGACATCCCCTAAGGATGGACGGTGGTGTGAAGAGGATGAGGAGGATGATGAAGGGTGCAGGCGAGGCCAGGATGATGACAAAGATGAAGATGAAACATTCACAGCAAGGTGGAAGGTCACACGTGCCACCCCTCCAGGATTCCAAGCTTCACACTCATAGCGTCCTGCGTGTGCCACTGTAACATTACTCAGAAACAGCATTCCACTGCCCGTATCTTGATCAAAGCTCTCCCTGTCCCGACCATCAGCTGTTGGTCCACGGTTTCCCACATTGACCCCATTACCACCAGGCTTGGCTGTCACTGGCTTTCTGCTATCCCCATCTGTCCCTTCCTCCTGCACCAGACCTCGTGGTGATAACTGAGCTCTACCGTAGGACACCTTCCTCCAGGTGACCTGGGGCTGTGGGTAACCTGAGGCCTGGCATGACACGCGGATGCTCTCACCCAAACGTACGCTTAGTTCCCTTGGCTCAAGCTGCACAGCAGGCGGGATGCACACCAGGCTATTAGCTGGCACCTCTACCAGGCTCAGGTGTGAGAGGCGTGGTGGCTCAGAGCACAAAAGCCTCCGATCAGCTGAACTCAACAACCGCTGGCCCTCAGTGTTTATCCAGCCACGAAGCCAGTGAAGAGCACAGTCACAACGCCATGGGTTATCTACCAAAACATAGAGAGAGTGAAGTGAGGGATGGAGAGGGGGAGAGGAAAAGATACAGGTAGACAGATCAAGATTATTTAAGAGAGGAAACAGAAATGTAGAAGGAGAGGGGAAGTTTCAAGATTTAACTAAGATATTAGAACGCAACGACTTGCTTTCTCATAGAAAAGACTACGAGAAATCGAATTATCTGATCATCTAAAAGGCCACATCATAGAGAGATTATGAAAGCTGCAATAGGAGAAAAGGTCTTTAATTCCGGTTTTATCACCTTGACTCTTTTCCCTTTTTGTGCAAGTCTGTGCACGTGTCTATAAAGGTACCTGTGATGCGCAGCACCTGCAGGCTGATGAGAGGTCTGAGAGTGACAGCACTCAGGGTGCGCAGGTTATTCTTGCTGAGGTCCAGCAGAGCCAGAGAAGAAAGGCCCATCAGAGCCTGTTCATCTAACACCTCCATCGTGTTCTCCTGCAGGTGTAGCTCTTGCAGACGCTGGGGAGAAAAATGAGATCTCATTATCCTCCGCATCGTCTTCATTGTGATCCTTCTTGTTACCTTAGACATCATCATGTTCATCATTGCCATCATCCTAAACACCACCGTCATTAAAACCTATGATGTTCACAGTTCCTGTTTCCATTTTGTTCCAGTTCAGCTAACTGCAGAGTGTACAGCCACCTGAGTGTTTATGCTGTCACATTTACTACACTCCAATTGACTGGGACATTTTCATGCACATTGTACATAATACAAATGGAACTCAAATACACACACACACACACACACACACACACACACACAACCTGCAATCCACGGAAGGTATAATCCTCCAGACGGTTGATGTGGTTCCCTGCCAGGTAGAGGATGCGCAGGTGCTCAAGACCACGAAAGGCATCAGCGGAGATCAGGTTGAGGCGGTTGCCATTGAGCGCAAGCTCTAACAGTTGGCCCAGACTCACGAAGGCGCTGGCCTCCAGAGCTGAGATGCTGTTATTCTGCAGGTACAGATAGTGCAGCTGACCCAAGCCAGACAGGTCCACTAACCGGATCTGACCAATGGCATTATCCTGCAGGAAGATAGTCTGTAAAAGAGTGCAAAACACAACCTCAACAACATCCTAAGTTTTTTTTTTTCAGTTCTATGGGATCTAAGCATTGCTCTCTAGAATTATTGGCACCCTTGGTAAAGATGAGAAAAAATGATATGGTAAAAAAGATATGATGTTATTTGTACTCAGAATAAGATTTTTTTTTTTTTTTTTAACCAAGGTTTAAGAGTTTGTTTATCTGCCTCACAAGTCCAAGTTCCCGAGTGTAAATTGTTTTCTCTTTGTGATGTTTTGCATGGTTTCTTACAGGTTCTCTGGTTTTCCACTGCCTAAACATGCCAGTATTTGAATTGTTCATTCCAATATTTCCTGAGGTGTGAATGTGTGTGGTACCAAGTGATGGACTGGCCTCCTATGCAGGCTGTATTCCTGCTTGGCATCCAGTGTGATTCCTGGGACAGGCTCCAGATCCACCGTGACCCTGACCAGGATAAAGTGTTTACTGATGAAAGAATGAATACCTTTTTATTAATTTTAGCCAAGGTTGCCAATAATTCCGGAGGGCGATGTATCAATGGACTGATTAGGACACAAATATTCATTCCCTAGTTCTTAGCAGTTTAGCCCCACAGAGGTAAAATATGTTTCGTTTCGTGAAAGACACTTCAGTTATATAATAAAAAATGTTTGATAGAAGGTAGCTTATCATGAAGACTCTTTCTTTCACTGAGCGAGAATTGGATCAATGGGAAGCTTTAGGCACTGAATCGACTCTTTCATAAACGCTCTCCCCAGAGTCTCCACAGTGTGGGTACTTGTAAACAACTCAATTGGTAGAGCCAGCATTTGCATTAGAAAGTTTTTTTTTTTTATGTGAACAGTGGTGAGTTTGTATGGGCCTTTCGTCTTGTCTTTAGTGATTTATCAACACCATATCAATTGCATAATTCATTACTTTACTTGATTGCTCATGCTCGCATTCTCTCTCTCTCTCTCTCTCTCTCATATTGTTTCCACAGAGATTAATGCAGGCGGAGCAACATCAGCTCATTTGTATGGCACAGGTTCCTCAGGTTATTTGAGTATACTATGTAAATAGGCTTATGAATATTTAAAAAGTGCTGAGGTGTTATGGTTGCAGCACAGGTTAATGTATAGAGACAGGGAACGAAACCGTAGAGGAGGATGATTATTTTTGTATGCTTAGGTGAAGCCTCGGAACATGGGGAACCATGTCATGGATCTGATATTGATCTTTTATATGAAATTAGTTTGGCAGAGCATTTTAATTAGCATTTAAAACAGACTTAAAAGAGAAACACAGCTCCTGTATTATAGTCTGATTACCAGATGCCACAAAATTATTAAATATTTGTGCATTTCTAATTTTTATTTCAATTAGGGCTTCTTTGCTCTCCGTTATAATTTGGTCTTCCACAAGTATCAAGCCTTGATAGTGCTTTGTGCTTTCATTCTATTTTTATTTTATATATTTTTTATGTTCTTTATTCAATTTTTGCTATGCCGTTTATGTGCCCAGTCTTTTATTATACATTGGGCCTTTGCTGCATGTAATCCAGTTTCCTTTTATTTGACTTTTATTGCTATGGTTCGATCAGCATCTGTTGTTTCATATATAAATTTGACTGGAAATCTAATAGTCACAGAAATCTCTGGGCCTAAATAGGAGATAATATCACTGAACAGGAAATAATAGTGTTGTGTAACCAACTATGGCGTTTTCAAATAATGACCTGTGTTCCATGAGCAATGCCCCGTGGTATCTCTCTGAGTCCGATGGAGCCACACTCCACTGTCAAGCTGTAGCACCGACAGCCAGAGGGGCATCCGATGCAGGGCACAGGTAATAGGACCAGAACAACCACCAGAAGCGAGAGACAATTGAGGAGGAAAGCCATCTCAGAACAGACAGCGCCTGAGGAAGCAAAGAAAATACAGGTTGCCGAAAGAGAGGGGATAAACTCTGAGAAAAGTTAATGGATTAGAAAAAGGTGAAGTAAGGAATAAAATACTTCAGGGCATGCTGTTATTGGAAAATGATCAACAATAGGGTGGTGTGATGCAGCGTGGTTTGAAGTTGATTATTTTCCAATATCTGCTGGTCTTGAAGTGTTTTACTCCTCAAATACCACAGCAATTTGTCAACGTGAAACAAGTTAGTTCCTCTTATCACTTATGTTATACCTGCAGTACTTTTATAGTATAAATAGTACTTTCCTCTCCACCTTCTTTTTTTTCTCGCTCTCGTTTGACGTTAATAATACAACAGCAAAAAAAAAAAACCCCAAAAAAACACCACAACGTCACCATATCGACTATTATGCATTGTTATTATTAGCCTTAGATTATAATAAACATGGCATATAACTACCTGTGAATTAGTTGTCACAATAGTCCCCATAAAGCATTAGCACGAGCACATTAATATAAATGTAATGTGAATTACAGCTGGCGCTGCTGTCAGAGCTGCTATTAGAAAATGAATTCGCAGCTTATGAGCAGTCGGTTTTTTTTCCCATCGAGAATTCAATAGCGCTGTGGAATAAAGAAAAGAATAAAGACTGCACGCCTTAGGAGCCTAATCAGATATCGAATGCATGGGCAATGAGAAAGTGTATCTGAAAAGGGAATATCATGGTGGAGAAAGTGAAAAGGAGCCATGAGATATTAAGTGGCAGAAATCTTCAAGCAAGACAAAGCAGACGGAGACAGATTGAAACCATTCTCGCTTCATAGAGTTTCTGTTTTGGGATTCAGTTAATTAAAGATGTATGCAGAGGGGTACATATGCAGTCTAAAGGAGCTCTCTTCCGCATTCGGTCTCTCGCTGTCTTTTTTACAATACATTTCCTCAGATAAATCAACAAGGTGTACTGCGCCTTGTCATGCTGCCTTTCCCCAGGAAAGCTTTCTCAATGTAATCAAAATCTACTCCTGATGAGTCTTTTATGTCACTCAGTCTTTCTCCCATTTGATAAAGATACGTGATACGAACACACATATAAATTACAGCCTCTGGCACTGTTTAAGAAAAAGAAATAGGATGTAAATCTAATACTCAGCAGAATACTCAGCAGAGATCAAAATTGTGTACTATGATGAGACCAGATGGAGGGAGAGCACTACAGCATGCTGATCAGATTGTCAGCTCTGAGTCAGCAACAGAATTTCAAACAGATTACGTTGCAATGTTACTAACTATAGTTTAGTCATTTTTGTGTCATCACAAAGTCGTAGCCAGTATACACCATGCCGAAGTGCTGCCAAAACATCCGTTACTTCAGATTTGTGCGGTTGTGGAGCATGAAAAACTTTCATCTTTAGTAAAGAGGGGCCGGATGGATCTTCACATAAAAAGATAAATGAGCCATGTAAAAGAATGTAATATTTTATGCCAGAAAATATCAAGGCTTAATAGGAAAAATGTGGACAATGTTACATCCTAATCTAGGGTTTTGTCTATGGCTTAAAATAGGTGTGGAAGTCCATTGTCTCTATAAAATGTAAATTCAATCCTGAACAGATTCATTAAACAAAAGGCTAAAAGGAGCACAGACTGAAAATGACTCTGAGAGAAAGCAAGTCTGAAAACAGAGAAAGCGGGACTAATTAGGCTCAGAAATAAAACACCAAAAAAAAACAAGAAAACCTCGCTCACTGCCTCATTAACAAAGCAGGGAATAGAATTAATTCCAAGAAAATACTGTTGTTGGCTTTCCAGCAACATTACAGTGCATTCAGATAGTATTCAGACATTTTTGTTGTTTTTTTTCTTCTTCGCATTTTATGTTGCATGCTAAAACTGTTTTCACATCAATCTACACTCCATATTCCATACCGACATAGCAAAAAAACAGATTTGTGAAAAGTTTATCAAATAAAATCAAACAAAAAGCCATAACTCAGTACTTATTTGAAGCATCTTTGGAGCAATTACATCCTCAAGTCTTTGGATATGATGGGATAAGGGTTACACACCTGGATTTGTGGATTTGATGCCATTCTTCTCTGCAAATCCTCTCAAGCTCTGTCAGGTTGGATTGGGGACCATTGGTGGACAGGTTCTGGCTGAGCCACTCAAAGACATTGACAGATTTATCCCTAATACACTCTTGCTTTAGGGGACTTAGGTCATTATCCTGTCAGAAGGTGGACCTTCTGAGGTACTGCACATTCTAGAACAGGTTTTCATTTAATGATATCTCTGTATTCAGCGTTCATTCTACCCTAACCAGTGCCCCAGTCCATGCTACTGAAAAACACCCCCACAGCACGATGCTACCACCACCATGCTTCACCTTTCAGATGGTATTGCGCAGGTGATGAGCAGTGCCTGGTTTCCTCCAGACATGACACTTGGAATTGAGGCCAAACAGTTTCAATCTGTTTGATCCGACCAGAGAATCTTGTTTCTTACAGCTCTCACAACTAAAACTACATTTACAAACTTCAAATGCAGTACCTTCAATAAGTCTACAAGACAACTTGCCCAAACGACATGGTAACTAGTGCAAGTACAAAATACACAGGCATCTCATAGCAGGGAAATGGTAATCCCAAAGTTGTCTTAGCCTACAGGTCTTCGCCATCCTTTTCCTCACAAGTGTATCGTTATTGTTAATATGGAAGCACAACCAATGAGAAGACATAAGAACAGAAGAGTCTAGAAAGTGTCAGGTGCAACGTGCATACCGAAAGGCATTATATAGTATATTGGAGGAAATGAGCAGAGATCTCTGAAGCTTGAAAAGATAAAGACAAGAATACCTTGAGTAGATCTAATTTTGTAACAAACCTTTGAAATAGCTCTGCTATGACAGGGTTGGGATGGAGAGCAGGTGGACATATGATAGCCCAGAAATTCTAGTTTTGTAATTTGCAAGTAATGATGGAAAAAAATAATCAGTATATATATATATATATATATATATATATATATATATATATATATCACCATCTGACTTCCTGAGAAGTTCCTCTTTACCAGGCAGTAAGACTTGTCAGGTTCAACTAGTAACTTTACTTAAAATATACTTGTTTTCTTAAAGTAGAGATGTCAAAGCATATAATTGGCCTCAATTCCTAGGTCACCACATATTAGGAAGTGGCAAGACACTACAGAATGAATGAGTGCGTAGTGCCTGTATGTATCACACACTTTAATTTTGATTCAGGAGACAGAGCCAGCATTAGGAGCTGGTCTACAAGTACATGCCACAATGTTTTAAAGATCAGGGGGGAAAAATGGAGAATTTTATGTCTCTTGCAATTCAGCAAGACTGAATCGAGGGGAGATTATTTTATCAGATAATATCACAGCTTTGGAATTTTGGAGCTTTTTTCATTTCAGTGAACTACGCTTTCATATAAAAAACTTGTGTAAAAAAATAAATAATAATATAAAAAAAACAGAACTACATCATACAACACACCAAAAAAATTAATCATAATTCTACAAATGTTCATTGCCAACTAGTTATCTGAGATGTTAACGTGCTCTGAGAATTGTATGTGTTAAAGGTCTCAGCATGTGCCCGCATACGCTCAAACATTTATCCATACTAAGGAAATGAACCTGCCAGATAAAGGTGAACTAGAACATATCTACAATATATTCACAGCGGCTGTGAGACATGAATTCACCGTGACTAATTGCAATACATCAAAACCCATTTGTATTCGGTATGTAATTCCATTTTAAATATGAAAATTAAAACGTATTGATGTCCTTCTCCTCTTGATATAATATTTGTGCTTCTGAAAACGTGACTATCTGGAAATACACATCTGGAGATTTTTCATTGGATCCCATATTGTATATTTGTTCGTAAAGGTGAGTAGTAGTTATTTGAAACAAAGCCATTTGAACTACCTAGATCCAAAAGCTGAGAGAGACCGAATTCAGAAAGGAGACACAGCACTACAGGCTTAAAATAAATAAAGAACCGTTTACTCTGAAGTTCTTTAGAGAACCATCTACTTACTGGTGCTTTTAAAAAAAAAAAACAGAAATGCTTCTTCACACAGTTCCACAAAGAACCATGTTATTATAAGTTCTCTAAAAAGAATATATATATATATATATATAT
>JAFFST010002855.1:38582-42216 GCA_022414735.1 Noturus placidus | reverse complement strand
AGCTAGCACCTTGCATGGCAGCTCTGCTACCATTGGTGTGTGAGTGTGCTCTCATTTGTAAGTCGCTTTGGATAAAAGCGTCTGATAAATGTAAATGTGACACAGTTAAGCTTCTTAGAAGCTTAACATAATAGTTAGGGTTAGAAAGAGTGACAAGTTTCAGGCTATAGGGGTTGGCTCTACACCTCAGACATCTATTATGTTGTCCCAGCACTTTAACTGTCAGCCGTTAAAAGTCTTTAAATGACAACAAAAAGGAAAAGGGGATCAAGACTACAGGAAAGGGTAAAACCAAATTATTAAAAAAAACTCAAGTGGTGCAATCAAGGGTGACTGGTACAAACCGGCTAGCAGGGCTAAATCCAAGCATGATTAATTAGTCATAAATATAAGGTTTAATTTTTTTGCTATCCACTTAAATATTTTTTTTCTGTTAACAAATATCTTACAAGGGATTATTTTGGATTTTTGTGGACCCAAGCACAACTTCATCACCAAGGGTCAAAAAAAAAAAAAAATCAGTGACAGGGTGATTAGATTTGATCTCCACTTGGGCTTATATTTTTCAGCCTGTTTCGCTAACGCATTCATATAATGCCATCAGTGCCTGAGTAAGCAAGTGTGAAATACAGTCGTAGGTGTAATAAACATGAACAAAGTAGATAATTTACTCGATTATTCTCTATCATATGACTATCAATGCATAGACGAGGCAAGTAGATAGACTAAACAAACACTGTCCAATAAAAGTGCATGAAAGGACAAATGATTTATTTATTTATTTATTTTGGAGGAAACAGCACCAAACATGCAAAAGTTAGAAATCATGAATGCAGCTATCTATCAGAATTCAGTCCATCTAGGATTTCACGGTTTTTGCGATTAATCACAGAAATGAACGCAAAATCTAGGAAACACTGCAATATTTGCAGGTGCTTGCAAATGTTTCAAAATTTCCTCAAAAAAGCACAAAAACTCTGCAAATAGCATCGCAAATATTGAAGAAAACAAAAAAACGCAGCAAAATCGAACATTTCTGGCCACAACAATCACACAAAAAACCTCTGCAAAATCAATTCTAGTGTGTGTGGTAAGAGTTTTAAAACAATACCATATTTTCATACCACATGCATTATGATGTAATGCATTACTCAGCCTTTCTTGTTTATTTGTCAAGCTATTCAAAGATTTCAGGTTTTTAGACTTCACGAGCCGTAAGTGGGATCCAGTTAATCCAACAAACAAAAGACCAAAAGATCAACAGGAAGCTTGAATCACTCACTTGCAAACAAAACCATAAGGAAGGAAAGGGTTGAAAATCAACCCCACTGCCTATAGTTTTGCAAATACATTGCCAGTTCATATGACAGATTGAGATGACTCCTAATGAAACAGGAACTAGACCAGCTACAAGTACACCGACAATGCATCTGGTAGCAGGAGCACAATGCTGTCATATCTCTCAGGGTTATTATCCTTGTCCTTGCTTTCATCCGCACCAATCTATGACAGGCATCTCGTTAGAAAAGATCAGCTGTGCAATCTATCAGGAAAGATAGAGGAGATAGAGAAACATGGGGAGAAAACAGACAAGAGAAAGAAAAGAGGCCACAAGCGATAAAAAACGCAAACAAGTGAGTACAACAAATACATCCAGTGAAGTAATATTAGAATCTATTCCTGCTCCACACAGCCCTATAGGACTGTCTCTGGAGAGCATCCTATAGTTCCTCTTGAGCTTCACTTAATGAAAGACTTGTGCAAGAAAGCACGCCCTCCTCTCTGCTTCTCTCTTTTCATTCTTGAAGATAAACCGATGAGGTGTTTAGCCTCTCACGGCCTGGCACGTACAACGCAAGCTCGTAGGAGAGTTTTGTCACTGTAATCATCCAAATATCAAAATCTACTGCCTTGTAGGCTTTTCTGTCATTCCGTCTCTCTCCCTTTTTTATTTTTTTTATTTCAAGGGTACGTACACAAACCCTCAGGCATTGGATTTAAAGCAAGACTGCATCGAAATCCAGGAATACTCTGTAGAGATCAAAATCATGTTCGGTGATGAGCCCAGATGGTGGAAGAGAACAGCAGCATGCTGATCAGAACGGCAGCACTGGAGAAAGAATGTCAATGAAAGCTAAAGTCAGGAGGAATCGCAAACAGAGATTATCGTCGAACGGTGTGCCGTGATCCATCCATACATTTTTAAAAAAGCGGTCACGGAAAAACAACAAAGAAAAAAAAGTCATCCCAAAGTCAAAGTGCATAACAAAGCACCTCTGATCTGATCAAAGCATTGTCTGAACATGTTTTTATCTCAGAAACGTTCGTTTCTGGAGCAAGTACCAACTTCAGTGGAGTAAAAACCTCACGTAATCAGAGCAGTGAGGCGTGAACAAGCCGTTAATATTTCATGCAGCTGCCTAATTCTGCAAGTATTTAGAGGTTCTAGATTAATATAATGTGCCCTACATAAGCCATTTTATCTTTTCCGAGCATGAAATTGGAAAGAAAAGGGGGCTGATAAACATTGCCAGAGAAATGACAAGCTATTTTCGTCAGCGCCATACAGACATATTGTCCTTTGCTTCTCTTCCTGCCAGGGAGAAATAGTGAGTAAAAAAAATAAAAAAATAAAAAAAGCTTTTTGAATGAGGTTTGCTTCCAAGGGTTTCATTTGCTACGTGAACAGCCTCCCAAACAATGGGGGCGATGGAGCTGTGTATCCGGTATGCTGCAGAATAAACTGCGATGATGATCTGAAAGCTGATCGGAGTGAGAGAGGAATTTTTTTTTGTAGTTCAGAGTTCTTTTTTTTTTTTTAATATAGCAAGAAGCCGATTTTAATATATAGGTCTCTTGTGCGAGTATGTTTGTAGGGGAGGGGTGGTACAATTGAAAAATGTTTTTGGTTTGAGATCAATTACTTGACAATGATTTAGCAGCACAATAGAAACACCACTCAACAAAACATATCTCGGTAGCTTAGATCATTGGACATCCATTATGGACATCCATTAAGGAGAAGCGTGTACAGAACACTCCCCGATTTAAAGATGTATTATAATTTTGCGGAGAAGGGGGGGTTGTAGTAATTGAGTGAGGGACAAATTATGTTTTCAGGTTGCCCATCTGTCTGTCTGTCCAAGTTTCTCATTAGTGCAATATCTCAAGAACAAATGGTTGTAACCAGCAGGTGAACTGATTACATTGTGGAATTGCTCCAAGCAGGGTCAAGGCACAGCAACATCTGAAATAGTTGTTCTTCCTTCAAGCTTGTCATTCAAAGATGTTACTTACAGTATACCTTTTTTTCCCCACCTATCGCTATCTACAATTTTTGCCTTCCATCTGTTGGTGTTTTCATTTCTCCCATTTTATTTGTTGTTATATTATAGTAAACGTGATTACTATGGCTTATTATACGATTACTATGGTTTAAATATAATCATATGACTTTAAAAAAAAAGTATAATGTCTTTATAATGGCTTTATGTCATTCTTTACAATTCTTCAATAGAAGTTTAAAAATGTGGGTGCATCTCTTCCGCCTTAGTCCAACTTTTGATATTCTTAACAGACTGAGTCTCTGAAGTAGGATCCTCTAGAAAATTCCAAAGGAATTAAGAAGCCCATA
>JAFFST010002855.1:23582-33582 GCA_022414735.1 Noturus placidus | reverse complement strand
TTGTTTCAGAGACTTTACACATCATTAAACATAAATATAATCCGCCCCTCAAGGATTTTGCGATCGCATAGATGAACGCAAAATCATGCCAACTCTGCAATATTCAGAAGAGCTTGCAATTTTTGAAAATGAATGCAGATTTGGGTATCATGTGATGTCATCACGACATGTGCTCAGTTAAAAGCTCTCATTTACCATCAAACATCACTGCAAAAGACAATTTTAATGCAATTTTAATTTTGCCAATTCAAGTAGTTTTCTGGGAAAAAAAACCCCACATATATAAATCAAATATTGAAAAAAAAATACAACTAAATCAAACATTTCTCGACGCAACAATAACATAAAAGATTTAAAACGCCACAAAATCCTGTATGGACTGTATGGTAACTATAAGTGGATAAAAAAAAGTGTCATTCATTCACCAATAATGTGTCAGAAATAACACATTATGGTGCTGTGGTATATAAGAAGAATAAAACACTGCTGTTTTGGGGGGAAATAATCAACTTCAGGGTGATAACAGTAACTCCGTTTAGTGCCTGGCTGCATCACAGTGCCTCGATCTTGATTATTTTCCTATAAAAGCATTCCCAGTTGTGTTTTATTCCTTACATATGGCTTGTCTGGCATGTCATGTGCATAATATGTTTATGTGGATGTAGCTGAAACTGTATGTGGGCAAGTGCCTGCTTGTGTATTCCTTTTTTTTTTCTTCTTTTTTATTTCACAGTGTGTTTATGCGAGTGCCGTTCTTAAGTGTATTTATTTATACCGTATGTAAGAGTGGGTAACAGAACATCGAAAAAACACTCAATTATCCTCTCGCCTGCACTCCAGCTCCATCCAGTTGTGCTGTCTAATGTACTGCACCCTGCTAAGTGTTTTGTGTTGTCAAGGTTGTTTGTATTTACAATCTCATCACTTCCATCTTCAGTGTTCCGTAATGCCACCAGACTCTGGGAGAGTAATTAATGCCTACACATAATGGACCTCTTTGCATCAAATGCTTACGTAAAATAATACTTGATTTGAACCGATTGCACATCACCTTCCAAACCAGACCAGAACAGAACAGAGCAGAACAGTCGGCACTGATCGATGATCACAGTGATAGCGAGCTTGTGTTCAAGAGTCCAACCTGTGTCCTGAATCCTGCTACCTGCTGTATCAGTAGAGATTAAAGTTTAAACACAAAAGATAATCAATATAGCCTGGGTGAAAGTTTTTTTTTTTATTATTATTATTATTCTGCCGATGCAGGCTGTATTGAAACCGCAAAGGAATACTGAGTTTATGTGCCAAGAACACTGTGTGTTTGTACGGTCTTGGTCAGCTGTGATAGCGCAGCAGGATGCCACTGAAGGCTGAACAGCATGCAAACAAAAAACTGAATACGCTGACAAAAGACTTTCTCTGGTAGCCTGAGTGTGCTTCTGTATATATTTTTGTCCTACTTGTCTGGACAAAATGTTTTCATGATAATACATGGGAAAAAAAGACAATCATCGCATTTTTTAGTTTGTGAAGATGCTTTGATCGTTCCTCCACAGATTCTTTTTACACACGAGGAATCCTTTACTTGAGAAAGTCATTGGTGAAGGAAATTCTGTTGAGGTTAAATGTGGTCTGAAAAAAACATCTGTGACACAATGTTTCACTTTTGTCAAGTCGTGTTTGTTGCTTTAGTTTTATGCTGGAGCTACAATTCTAATGTAAGCTGGTGATGTAATACAAAGCACAGTTGTGGGTTGTTTTTTTTTTTGTTTGTGCCTAAGTTTTTAATTTATTCCTCTAATACCACAACACTAACATTATTTTTAATGATTTAAAAAAAAAACGCACTGAATATGTTTTTTGTTAATAAGGTGATAAGACTGAAAAACACAAATTGTCAAGGACAGCTTTATCTCGGACTGTTACGAAGCACTCACACTGAAGACTAAGTTGGTAATTGCAAAATAAACAGCTCCTCACAGAAAAATTCACCTGCTTACAATGAAATAAAAACAAAAAAGAAACCAAGGTAAAACCTTCATGTAATACCAGAGTTCTGCTACTTCAATCTCATCCAAGTTCACCCTTATGAATAAACGCTTCATGAAATCTTAAATCCAAACTCTATTTGTCACCTATAGCAACCTCGGTAGACGGGTGAATAACTCTTTATTAGTGTACTTTTGAGGTTTTCAAGTTTAACACCACTCCGTTATTGATTTTTTTTGTGCTCTGGCATCTCCTAGTGTGGGGGAAAAATGCTCTCATTAAAGAGTTCTGCACACAAGCACAATACATCACAGGCCTATAAGCCCCTCAGCTTTGATCATTTTCAGCACAGTTTATACATCAAAAAAGGCCAAATGTGACCCAAAGCTAACACAATAAACAGTTTTTCACTTTTTTCCCCTCAAAGCTTGGGTTAAGCTAAGAATTTGACTAATAGTTTTAGTTTTGAGGTCAGTGTCAAAACCTCAGCGAAATCCAGTGCATGTATATTGGTGACTTCATTTATCTTTAGTGAATGTTTTTTTCTGCTCACAGTATATCTGGAGCTTGTTCCAGGAACACTCGGCACAAGGCAGGGATACACGCTGAATGGGACGCCATGTATTAACATGTAGGGGGCAATTTAGAATCACCAATCCACCTACTTTTTGGAAGTTAGGAGGAAACCAGAAAACCAGGAGGAAACCCAGATATGAGGAGAATTATCAAATGCCGTAATCCGAGCCCAGGAGCGACATGAGCAGCTTGAGGCTGTGAGGCTGTGAGGCAGGATTGGTACTTGCTGTGCTACTGTGGCACGTTAGGTAATTGCAATTGTAAAAGATGGCATTGAATTTGTCATTTGTCATTTTCTCCACCTCATGCATTCCAAGGATAGGCTCTGCATCCACCCCCACCCTGAACAAGGATAAAACTGAAAATAACTGGATGGACTGACACATGGTTCGACAGATGGATGGATGGCTGACTGGCTGGATGGACAGCTCAGTGGCTAGATAGCTGGATGACTGGCTAGATGGATGGACAGACAGACAAGCAGGCAGACAGACAGACAGATAGATAGATAGATAGATAGATAGATAGATAGATAGATAGATAGATAGATAGATAGATAGATAGATAGATGGCTGAGAGACGGATGGATGGATGGATGGATGGATGGAAGGATGGATGGAAGGATGGATGGATAAAGTCAGTGTAAAACTACAGTGTGTTCATTCCATTAGGCATTTTTAGACCACATCATTAGAAACTTATGGCTCAACTCATTAAGTAAGGTGCCGGCAATGCATAATAGCAATATGTTAGCTATTCCTGCTTAATGCAGAAAAAAACCATACCATTCCTTTTCAAATCTGTCAATTATTTATTAAAATACATTTAACAAATATTTATTAAAATACACCTGGAATGAAACATTTCATGTGTCTGTAGTAATATATTTTGCTCAAATCATACAAGCGCTCATTTCTCAGTTTTTCCTGTAGTTAATCTAGTTGAAACGTTTTGTTTTTTGTTGTTGTTGTTTTTTTTTATCATGCTGTGCTGTACACAGTATGCGTTTTATGCTAAATTGTCCAGTAACTATGATCCCTGCCAAAACCTCAGTAGCTCATTGTATGCTTTGTGTTTCTGCAGCTCCAGTCCTGACACAATTCATTTAGTTTTCCCATCCTGATGATAACGCATGCCTTTTAGTGGTTAATCAAATCTGTCTCTGATGAACAACTTGGAAAAGTTCTTGTGAATTAATCATGCATTTTTAATCATATCTACTAGCTATTGTAGCAAAAAAAAAGAAGATTGCTGTTAAGTTATTTATTATTTATTTATATATTTTAGATGTCTTAGATCCTACTTAGAATAGTAACAAGTATCAAAATAGAAACACACACTTGGACCAGCCAATGTGGATCAATGCACGCACACACACACACACACACACACACACACACACACACACACACACACATATATATACACTCCAGATTGAAAGAACAGGTTAAGATTGATTTCATCCTATTGCATTCTCACCAGCAGCCCAAAAGGATGTGAATATCCACTCCGGTCATGTGCTTTGCTAAACGGATCGATCGTCGCCTATTTAATTCCCGGCACGTCCAAACCTGCTGTGACTCCACAGCTCTGTGCTTCCAGTGAAGCTGAACTCTTAGTCACAAAGCCTCACTGTACATGCGAGACCAAAAGCGTCTCTCCTCAGCGACCTGTGGATTCCATTTTGCCGCGGTCGATACCCTTCGCCAGGAAAATCCATTCCGTCTGATACTTAACGGCATGCTTATTGCACATATCTTGAATCCGTGACTGACAAGTCATCAAGCTGACATTCAATATACGGCCTCTGAAAAACGAGCGTGTTCGATATGTCCCAATATCTGCCTTGCGCTTTGGAACCAAGGCTGAAAAGACAAGTTGATTCGATTCAGAGACACACAACATATTTCATAGTCAAGAGTACAAAGAGGCTTTTGAACACATTACTCTCGCTTATGTTCATCATAGTCATGCTAGCATTGTCTAATTCCCGATTCTGATCGGTGTGGATTAATTCTTTGAGAACAACAGCTCTGACAGTCGTTCTGGCTGCAAGACACATCACAAACTTATGTAAATTTGTTTGTTATTAATACTTTATGGTTCCCATAGTAACGGCTTACACAGGGGCTTGTCTGACAAATGCTCCACATAATGTAGCCTATAGTTAATAATGGATTTTTGGTGTAAAGAGATGTTTCTTGAACAGCTATACAAATAAAATTTAATTGAATTGAATTCATGGAATGAGTCTCCATTGTCAGTGCTTTATAAAAGTCAGAGGTAAAGCTGTAAAAAAAAAAAAATCCAGTTTTGCTACTCTAGAAAGCCTTCAGGAAAGATGTAACAAACTGCATTTTTTTTTGTCATACTACCTTCAAGAGAAAAATAAAAGAAAGGCTGGTAAGGGAGCGACTATTTATATCTTTTATAATGCAGCTGATAATAGGACAAAACTAGAAACATAACTCAGCTATGTGCTACCGAGCCGCTGTTGAGTATTTTCCTATAACAAACATACCCCCAAGTGATTTCTTCCTTAGTTATACCATAGCACTGAATTCTCTAATCTGATTGGTCAGAACGTGTTGATTGATTGGTTACTTAAGTGCTGACAATTCAACTGGTATATGTAAAGGAGCTTATTATAATACAATACTAGTTCTATAGTAACAGCTCATGTACAGGGACCATCATGGCAGATTATCTAACTAATACTAGGATGTCTTGACATATGCATGCGTGTTTAGTCGGTGTGAATCAAACTCTGGTGCGGTTCAGTTGTATATGTGAAAAGACAGCAATCACACTAAAATGGGGATCAAAATAAGTGGTCCGAGAACATCTAAGCAAGGTGATCTCACTGTGGTTCCAATCAAACTGGAACAGGTTCGATCGCAACGTGAAAGCCATTGGACTCTGAATCAACCTGACTGCAGGAAGCGAACCAAACAAACCGTGTGTTTGGGGTTGCGTGGTGAGATTTTTTAAACCAAGCCGCGGGACGCAAATTGAGCCATAGTACAACGCTGTAGCGATGAGGAAACATGACGTGTTCTGAAGATTTGGACTGACTACCAAAAAAATTAAATAAACATCCATCCATCCATCCATCCATCCATCTTCAACCGCTTACTCCTGTTCAGGGTCACGGGGGAACCTGGAGCCTATCCCAGGGAGCATCGGGCACAAGGCGGGGTACACCCTGGACAGGGTGCCAGTCCATCGCAAGGCAATATCACATACACATTAATACACTACGGACACTTTAGACACGCCAATCAGCCTAACATGCATGTCTGTGGACTGGGGGAGGAAATCGGAGTATCCGGAGGAAACCCGCGACACACGGGGAGAACATGCCGCACATGCGATCTATACAGTAGTTTTATATGATTGTCTAGTAATGCATTGAGCACGGCGGCGTGTTTCTCCATGCTCAGGTGATTACTTGACAAAACCTTGTTTACTTTTTTCCATAGACATAAAGTATTTCTGACCAATGAATTAATTAGTCTTATGTGCGTGTTTTCAACCCCACAGTAATATGTTCCATAACATTAAACGTAGCCACTCTGTGTGGCCAAATGTATGTGGACACCTGACCATCACGCTCATATGTGCTTGTTGAACATCCCATTCCAGATTTATTCCCACTTTGCTATTATAACAAGCTCCACTCCTCTGGGAAGGCTTTGCACTAGATTTTGAAGCATGCCTGTGGAGATTCAGCTACAAGAGTATTAGTGAGGTCAGGCAGTGATGTTGGCCTACGAGGTCTGGGGTGCAGTCGGTATTCCAGTTCATCCCAAAGGTATTTGTGGAATTGAGGTCAGGACACTCGATTTCTTCCAGTCCAACCTGAACACAACATTTCTTCATGGAGCTCACTTTATGCAGAGGAACAATGTCATGCTGGAACAGGTTTGGGCCTCTTAGTTGGAGTGAAGTGAAATTGTACACAGCTACAGCGTACAAAGACTTTTTTATTTTGATTTAATTGTGTGCTTAAACTTTATATCGACAGCTTGGGGAACAACCACATATGGGTATGATGGTCAGGTGTCCACAGACTTTTGGCCATGTAGTGTATAAACAGCAAAGAAGTACAAAATGATATTTTACTCGAATGCATTGTTGGTTATTTTCCTATAAAGCATACCAGCAAGTGGTTTTGTTATTTACGCTGTAGTGACTAGGTAGTTAGGAGGAATGATTTATGTTTTATGCTCTCCGCTTTTGACATGCGATCAGTTTTAACTTCTCACTTCCTCTTCCAGTCTGATGAGATGGATGGGAAAATGCTTCACCTCTTCACTTCCTGTCACCACTCATCAATCTACACGAGAGTCTGCTTTGTGCTCAACAAATGGTCAATAAGCTGATCCATTTGCACCTGCACTATTTCAGTGCTCTCTCTCCCTCCTCCATTCCTTCCTTCTCCTGTCTTTCCTTTCATCTTTTTTTCTTCCTTCACAAATTTCTTCTTTCTGCTCTCTCTCTCTCTGTGTGTCTCTCTCTCTCTCATCCTTCCTTCAGACTCTTTCTCTCCCATAACCCTCTCTTTCAGTTCTTCACTCTTCTCTTGTCTTCTATCTCTCTTCTTTTTCCTCCATTCATTTTTCCCCTCCTTTCTCTTTCCTTTTTCTTTTCACTCATTTTTTATTCTTCCTCCCACCATTCCTCTCACTTCTTCCACCCCATCTAGTCCCATGTTTTTATCATATCTGCTCTCTCTTTCAGCTTCTTCTCCCGCGTCTTGTCTTTTTCCCCACATTTTCCCTTCTTTCTTCTCTCGTCGCTCTCTCTTTACTTCCTGCTTTCGACTTCTTTCCTTCCTTTATTAGACTCGCATCCATCCCACTCTCTTTCCTTGTCTTTATATTCACTCCTCATTGTTTCTTTCCTTCCTTACCTCATTGCACTCCTTTATCATCCCACTGTTCTTGCCTGTTTTTCCTATCTCTCCTCCTTCGCTCGTATTCTCTCTCTCTCTCTCGCTCTTTCTCTTTCCATTCTCTATTTGTCTATTTCAGTCCATTTCTTTTTTCATGGCACACTCATTCATCACCTCTTGTTCTTCCCATATTTTCCTCTTCTACTTCACTGTCTTTCCTTCCGCCGTTCTATTTTCTCTTTCGTAACTTCTCAGCCATCTTTTCCATCCACCTTCTCTCTCTCATCTTCGCATTCTCTTTCATTTGTCAGTCTTTCCTCTCATTGTATTGCCCTCTCCTCTATCCTCTCTGTCTTTCTCCATATTTTTTCTCCTTTCTCCTCCTTCTTTCATTCTTCTCCCTCTTTTAGCTCATTCTGTTCTGCTCTACCTTTACACTCTTTCATTTATTCCTCTCATCATTTCTCTCCTTTAGGACACTCTCCTACAACCTCTTTATTTTTCTGTTTCCCTTCTTTCATTTCGTTCTTGTCCTATCTCCACACATCGTTCCCTTCTCACCTCTCTTCTATCTTCCATTCGCTCTCTCTCTTTCTTTCATTTATCTTTTCTCCCATTTATCTTGACTATTTCTTCTCATTGCTCCCCATCACTGTTTTCTTCCTTTCTTAGTCCCTCTTTCCTCTGACTCATGCTTCTCCACTGCCCCTTCTTTCTCATCCCTCTCTACTTCTTCCTGATTCCTTGCATCCTGCACTTCTTTCTCTCTATCACTTCACTCTCTCCATCCCAATGTCACTTTAACTCTATCTCTCTCTCTTTTTCCCCACGTTCGCTCTCTCTTGCTTCATTTCGTTCTCTCATTCATCGCTCGCTCTTTTCCAGAACTCTCCTCTATACTTCTGTTCCCCGTTGTCCTTCTTACTCCCTTCTTTTATCACTTTCTTTTATCACACTCTGCTATACTTTTCTGTTTATCTATTTTTTTCTCTCTTCTTCCCTCTCACCTCCACTAGTTATGTTTCTTCCTTCTGTCTTGTTCTTGAAGCTCTCAACACTGCTTTCAGATTTTCACCTGAGTCTCCTACATATTCTCTCTCTCTCTCTCTCTCTCTCTCTCTCTCTCTCTCTCTCTCTCTCTCTCTCTGGCAGAACTCCATACTGCTGTGTATTGGTGGTGGTGGATGGTCACTTTGGTTAGATGTACTCTGTTTTGCTATGTCTGCATTTGAATGCCTGCTGTGCTGTAAATATTTTTATGGTTAAATAATAATAATAATAATAATAATAATAATAATAATAATAATAATAATAATAATAATAATAATAAGATTAAACTCAGTACACATTCATCACACAAACAGATCAGTGTGTTAAACCCATACCAGCTTGTACTTTCAGTCTCAGTCATGTTTCATCCACTAAGATTGCAAACGTGATGGTTAATGAATTATAATTAAGATGTGGATTAAAATAAACGCAGTTTGATAAACACACAAGACAAGATGAGTAATAAAAACCCGACCTGGCTGTCAGGGCTCGTGCTGAGTGCTGTGTTGTGTCGCGTTCTCTCGGTTGGTGTTCTTTATCCGGTGCCTCGGTGGATTCAGTTAGGACGCCTGGACATTTCTGAGCTAAAAAATCAAACCGATTGTCATCTGTACCTAGAGGCCAGAGTTCTGTCCCCCTGATTGCTCAGATCACGCACTGCTGATACACCCCGCGCTCCGGCCGTGTCCACGCTTCTTCAGAATCACCGAATGAACGGCAGTCACTTGTCGATGTTCAGATCGCATCCGCGTGCACTCTCACTCTCACTCTCACACTCCTCTCATTCTCACGCCTCCTCTCACTCTCCTCGAGACATCCGGCGTCCTCGTCGGCGGTGACCGTGGATTTCACACCTCGTTTCCCTCTCGCGATCTCGCCCTTCCGATTCCCCTTCTCTCCTTTGTCAAGCTGCGTTCCCTCCTCACACCACCCCAACACTCCTCCTCCTCCTCCTCCTCCTCCTCCTCCTCCTCCTCTTCCCCGCACCTCACCGCACAGTCGCCGCTGCTCACGCACGTCCGTAACGTAAAAGGCTCGCGCCGAAACTGGGGGTGCTGAGCGCGCGTGCTGTTCTTTAGAAATCTTTTTTATTTATGTTTATTTATTTTAGACTAAATCCCTCTGTGCAATTGTTAATATTTTAATACAGAAGCTGGAATAGAACTCTTGAAGTCAAACGAGATCAAGTGTTTAAAAGTGTATATATATATATACTTTTAAACACTTGATCTCGTTTGACTTCAAGAGTTCTATTCCAGCTTCTGTATTAAAATATTAACAATGTAACAATGTAACATGTATAAGTATAAAAATATAAAAGTATAAAAGTATAAAAGTATATATATATATATATATATATATATACTTTTATACTTTTATACTTTTATATTTTTATACTTATACATGTATATATATATATATATATATATATATATATATATATATATATAGAGAGAGAGAGAGAGAGAGAGATCTCTCTCATATATACAT